>JBBPMD010000425.1:0-24089 GCA_038090095.1 Zangia roseola
TCTTTCTTTTGATGGGGCTCGGACATGCAAAAAGTCACGGAATTGGCCTTTCCAAACCTCCAAAAGTCCAAACACTCCAACGCCGTGTCTCACGTTGCCATAATGACTCAACAAGTTTGGGCGGAGATTCAACCATGCCGAAGCTGCGGTAGTCACACCCCGCCAGCTGTCACGCCCGCCTCCCGCCCTGCACTGCCATACCGTACCATACCGTATCAATTTGCCCATCATGGACTTAGCAACTTTTTCGACTATGATTACAGCCAATCCTTCAATACAGTCAATCCCTTTTCACCGTTTTCTACTCTTCCTCGCAATCATCGCCGCCATCAAGAATGACATCCTTCTCGTTCAACCGTCTGATCGATCACCTTCAGCAATACCCGACATTCTTCCGCAATCTGTCCAGCTCTTGCTCTCCCATGCATGTGACCTTCCCACAGATACCATTGTCGCCTCTTGGTCAACATTCAAGCATCTAGCATGGCATGATGACTTGATTACATCTCTTCTCAACGTGCCGCTCTCTGCTTTCCATCGACACGGTGTCTCACATGGCTTTAGTGCGACCACCCCTTTTTTGCGCCCAGGATTAATACTGATACATTTTTTGTAGCCGCGCAAACCCTCTACCCACCTGACCAACACTGCTCAGTGACATCCTGTCCTCGTACGCTCAAAGGCATGCGCATGATGCGTGCGCAGCAACGGCAATGTGTTCTGTACACACTCGCTCAAGGCCCACTTCCCGTCTACTCAGTCCATCTGTCCTGTGAAGGTACGTACAAATCATCGGACACCCCTGTAGTATGATTGATGATTCGGTAGCATGTGAGATCAATTACCACCACAACTTCAAGGTCTTCAAGGGCGAGCACACTTACTATGGTGGCATCCCCGATGTCATCCAGATCAGTGAACATCAGTTCGTGGAGCGCCAAGTAATTGAGATGTGGTTGGCGTTGATGGACCATTGGTATTTCTTTCTGTCCGCGTCCGTTCACTGATTTAATATGCAAAAGGACTTCTGCTACGGCCTGTGCCGATATTTATAACACGTCGATGGCCAAGTCCAACGAGCCCCCACCAGGTTGGGCCTTTGGATTTTCCCTTTCAACCGAACACGTATGGTTCGCATTTCTCCTCTATTGTCTACTCGAAGATGCAACAGAGCGGCAAGAGTACCTGGTCATCACACACTCTGGAGATCAGAAGGACCGTTTCAGTGAACTCGTTCGGGCACGAAACCAGCGCATGCACATTGAGGGGCAACCAGAGTTGACTCACTTCTGCGACAAGTGCACGCACTGGTTTTATAGTCCTGATGGCCGAAACTGTCAATTCGCCGGAGCGGTGAGCAAGGACAATGGTAGAATAGAGAGTACGCACCTTGGAGAACAAAAAAGAGGGACATACATTGCGAATGCGGGCGATGGTGCCAACCGAATAGAGAAGAGAGTGAGGGTGAGTAGCGCGGAGCGCTCTCCACCTTTTATATGTCTGCAGCAGTCCGGGTTGCATAGCGGTGAAGAATTCCAGCCAAGAGATAAGGGAATGCTGGTATGGCAGAAATTGCTGGATGGAATGGAGGACAGGCCTACTGCTGAAGAGATCATTAGACGAGGAAAACTGAGCAGGAGAGCGAGCCAGAATGACCAAACTTGAAGATCGTGATCGACGAGGGGAACATCATGGCTCAGGAGTCTGAGCACAGCCTGAATCGGACAAGTGGTTAGCTTGATTTGATAGTAGATCTATATGTTTATTGATCCAACCGATCGTGACCGACGAGCTCTGGTCGAGCGTCGGCCGTCACCGCCACAGAATACCAGTGTGCGGGGGTTGTGACAATTGGCGTTCGGCCCCTCGGATGACATTAAATCTCCGCTCCAATAGATTGTCTGTCATGTGCCTGCACGTGACGTTTGTGGCGGTGCGTTGGAGTGTTTGGACTTTTGGAGGTTTGGAAAGGCCAATTCCCAGACGTCCTCCGGACATGGGCCGGAGTGAATCCGAGTCTCTCGTCACGTGACATGGAATATGACCTGATTTTGTAAATGGTCAATGATTTAAAAGTTGGCCGAGCAAGCTGTTTCCTACTATCCCTTTCTCCACCCCGTTTTTGTTCGGCTCCCTTTGACCCAGCTGGTGAGCTTGTGGAGTCCTTGTTCTTCACATTGACTGACGTGCACTGTTTCAGACCATGGCATCGAACCAGCACGCCGACGGCCGTGTCGACCAGCGTATCGACAACTACACCAAGTTCTGGGAAAAAGACCTCAACCATGAGAACGACGCCAACAACCAAAACCGTCTTGGCAGCTACACCGACGTCGTCAACGGTATGTCTACCCTAGCTCGTCCATATTCTGACCTCATTCTTTTTTTTTCGTGCGCGTAGGCTACTATGACGGTGTGACGCAGGTGTATGAATACGCCTGGGGTCAATCTTTCCACTTTTCTCGCTTTTACAAGGGAGAAGGGTTTTACCAGTCGCTCGCGCGCCACGAACACTATCTTGCGGCGCAAATGCGCCTTCGTCCCGGTATGCGCGTGCTCGACGTGGGATGTGGTGTTGGCGGTCCGGCACGCGAGATTGCCATCTTTGCGGACGTGAACGTGGTTGGTGTCAACAACAATGAATTCCAGGTCCAGCGCGCGAGACAGTACACGAAACGCGCTGGGCTTGAGAAGCAGGTGCAGTTTGTCAAGGGTGACTTCATGAAGCTGGCGGAACAGTTTGGGGAGAACTCGTTTGACGCTGGTCGGTGATTCTTTTCGTACTTTTGGGTCGTTGTTGAGATGGAGCCCAGTGTACGCCATCGAGGCGACTTGCCATGCACCTTCGTGGGAAGGCATTTATGGCGAGATTAAAAAAGTGCTCAAGCCCGGAGGCGTCGTGAGTGTGTTTGTGATCGTTGTCGAACGTGAGCTGATTGCATGTCTAGTTTGGTGTCTACGAATGGTGCATGACCGATGCTTGGGACCCGTCGAACCCATCGCACAAGGAGCTTGCTCACCAAATTGAGATTGGCAATGGTATTCCCGAGGCGCGCCCGATCAAGCAGGCTCGCGAGGCGTTTGCCAATGTCGGGCTCAAGGTCGAGCATGAGGAGGATCTCGCTGACCGGTCAGACGAGGTACCGTGGTATTACCCTCTCGAGGGGGACCTCCGCAAAGCCCAGACGCCTTGGGACCTTGTGATGGTGTGGCGTACGAGCTGGAGTGGCAAATTGGTGACGCACACAGGTCTACGTTTGTTTGAGATGGTTGGGCTCGTACCCAAGGGTACTTGGGAGGTCTGTGAGTCCCTCAAGGTCGCCGGGGATGCTCTCGTCAAGGGTGGTCAGACCAAGGTAAGCTATTCGTGTCTCGTACACAATGTAGCCACTGAGAGTTTGACCTGCAGCTCTTTACGCCCATGTACATGGTCGTTGCACGCAAGCCCGAGGAGGAGTGATTCAGAGTTGCTAGATATTTTAGAGTAGTTGATATATATACCCCTAATGGAATCCGATCACTCGGCAGTTTCCGTGAAAGGAAAAGGAACCTTGCGGTGTGAGTGTACCTTTGTAATGATCCAAACGATGGAAGGGGATCCCAGGGTAGGCAAACCCAGGTTACCCAAGGCATACACAGAGGAACAGCTCGCTTTTCTACGGAATCACATCAACGGATTCGAAACGAGAACGAGAGGTCACGTCAGGGGCGATGCTAAAAAGTTTGCATTGGATCGCGCCAGCGAGTTTCTTGTCCGGTTCGGTCTCCCCTCGGATCTCCAAGGGGTCGACGAGGCTGAACCGCGATTCCGCGAGGTTTGTCTTCATTCAATGTATTCGAGGAATACGCTCACCCGTCCAATGCTAGCAAATATACAACTGGTACAAGAACACCGTAGGGCGTGCCCGGCGCAAGCTCGAGGGTAGGACGAGGTCCAAAAAGCTCTCCGACAGAGGTGCGTAGGTTGAGTTGTACTTGGTTCGTCGACTTAATCATCATATTGACAGCCTCGACGTCGAGTAACCTTACTTGGAGTCCACCCCTCGGGGCGACCTTTATTTCCCCTTCCGAGGCCCCAGACGTACCTGGTCCGAGCTCGCACCCGCAACACCCACCACAACCCCTGCAACAACAACCTCAGCCAGGTCCAGCCAGCCAGCAGCTCCAGTTTGCTTTCCAACCTGCTATGCCTGTTCCGGTGCAGTCGAACACGATTGCATTGAGTGTCACTCCGTCCGCACTCCGCGATGCCTTTGTCACGCACGCCATCGATCTCCCTACGCTCTCGTCTCTCATCCAGTCCTTTGCCCTCGCCCATGCCTCCTCGACACCCCTCACCTCAGTCGTACACGCCCTCTTTGACGCCGCCACGTCCCTCCTTACGTCCTCCGGCTCCGCCCCGACGTCGACATCTGCATCTGTGTCTGCATCGACCTCTGCACCGACACCGACAACCTCAGGTCCAAACGCCCGTCCAGACGCCCTTGTCACCCTCCTCCGCCGCTTCCTCGACGCCTGTACCTTTTTCCCAACCACCCTCGTGCACGCAGACGCCTCAGGTCCCCTCGCAGGTCCCCGCGCCCTCCAGAGCGCCCTCCGCAAGTCCTCGGTGTGGACGTCCATCACAAACAATCCAGGCGCCGGCTCGCTCTCGGACGAGATGGAGCGGATCAAAATGGATAGACAGCGGCGTAAGGAACATGTACAATGGGCACAGATACACGCGGCTGCGATCGAGCTCGGGATCGTCGGGGGTACCGGCGCCCACGGGAACGGGGTCAACGGTGTGGTCAATGCCAATGTCAATGGCACTCCGTCTGGCACAGTCGGTGTCGGCGTGGGTGTTGGTGTCAATGGCACACAGGCGTACCACCACCGTCCGGAGCTCGGGTACACTGTCCCTTCTGGTCCGTCAGCAAACATGTTCTCGTTCTCCGAGATGATGGCGCGTGATGCGGTGTGGGAGACGGACGAGGTGGAGTGGGTCGCTGGGATTATTGTGCTGAGAGCGATCATTCGGACGGGTGGGTTGGCGAGGAAGGCAGAGTGGGAGCAGTTGTTGGGGGCGTATGAACGGCGGTGGAAAGAGATCAAGGATGAGGCGAGGCAGGCGCTCGTGACGGTGGGGTTTTGCATCCATCCTTTTTTCTTGGTGCTGACGAGGTGCGATAGGAAGTGTTGCTCGCTGCCAGGGATGATTTGGCGCGCATGGATGATACGCGCGTCATTTAGTGTGGACACACTGTATTGTGAGTAGCGTGCTGGTCAGTCCGGCTACTGACGTGTAATGAACCTTTGGATGGTTTTGGAAATCATACTAGTAAGCTACCAAACGTCGACGACCCGTATAATGATATAACAGTTCATCCTTTCGACATGTACACTGTCATGCTATTTTATTTTTCTGGTCAGGAATATCTGTCGTTCATTGTGGCAGGTTGCGTTCCGAGTGTCAAGATTCTGCTGCGGTCACCATCATCGGCCAATCATCGCTGCATTGCAACGTCTTGTTCAGTTGGCTTTACTCACACCTTGCATACTCTGCTCCCCTGGCTAACACAGTCGATTCCGAAAGCCACGCCCGATGTATGTTTACTAATAGCCTCCTCCTTATTATGTTGGGAATGCGCTCAGGCTGTCCATGATTACAGGGCGAAAGTGATAACCGTTAAAGGTATGGTCACAATTTGTTGTTACGCTGCAAAGTGGAGCCACCGTCGTTCGTATGATGAACGTGGTGGAGTGCACCGGTACGCCTTAACTCCTTGAGATCGCGATCAAACGTTGATCGGTGCGGAAACCAGATCTCATGGGGGAAAAAGGGATGTCTATCAGGAACTCGCGAGTCTGTCCTTTGTGAGATCTGCGAAATCCTCAACAATCCTGTACAAAATGCCCCGCGAATTTGCATACTCACTGGCGTCGCTGGATCGGGCTCACTCGATCGCTCAACTATACGATAAGCAGGGGAGAATCGGTTCGTCGCATTGCTTCGCGAGCACTGACGTCGCAAGGCGGAATCCGGAAATCCTCTTCAGCACTATTGCGCACGACCTTTCCGATCACGACCCACAGTACAAATTTGCCTTGTGGAAGGTCGTGAAGGACAACCGAGCGCGTCGACATCGCCTTCGGAGCAGGTCGGGCAGACCATCGTCGAGCCCTACAAACACCTCCGCGCCGTTGGGCCCCTGGTGATCGTCATCGACGCCCTGGACGAAAGCGGCGATCAGGGTGGTCGTCGACGACTTCTACGCGCCACCTCTTTGCACATCGCCGACAACGCCCCTTCCGACCAACTTTGGCTTCCTCATCACTTCGCGACCGGAAAGCGACATTCTTGCTGCGCTTGCGTCAGGGCCACACATCGTTCATACTAGAGAGCGTCGCCGATGGCGACATCAAGCGGTTCATCTATCATTCCCCTTGTCAATACCCGTGTCTTGACCAAAGTACGAATGGTGTCGTTTACTCGTCCACCGTTCCTAACATCTCTTCCAGCTTCCCCTTCCAGTCCATTCTTTCATCATAGCTTCTAACGGGATTCAGCAGGTGTACATTGATACTAAGTCATGTGATGGAGGGTCTTGGATCTCCTGGAAACCTGAATGATTGATAACTACCAATACAGATGCTACTAGTTTGTCATAGACTTCTATGCAAGTTGCCACTCAACAGAAAAATGATAACATAGCTTGGGGATAATATACTACTGTCCATAGCCTACGGTAAACATTTACTGCACTGTATACGAATGAGAATTTAGGCATGAATTACAACTGAATCCGCAATGATGAGTTATTGGTGGTATAGAGAGAAACAGAAAGGTCATGCGGTAGTGATACAATGAGCCGTATGTTATGTTGGCATGCAAAGAGTCTAGGCAAAAACCATGAAAACGAGGAATAAAAAACGGCGTGGGGTGAATAAACAGGATCGGCCGGCGCTCAGCATTTGAACCGCTTGGCATCGTTACCTTCACCCGATGGACGGGGGCCATTGGTATATTGCTGATGTTGTCGTTGTTGTGCGAGACCCATGCCTTGGATCGGCTGACGCAGGGGCGCATTCGACGGACCAGGGCTCGACCTGTGGACCATACTGAACAAAAGCATGCTCGACGAAGCAAATCACGTACTGCATTACATCCGCCTTACGCTTCCCATTCATTGTGCCTGGTTGGGGTGTGGGGGTCCGATCGTATGCGTGCGGAGCAGCTTTGAAGGTGTGTTTCGTTTGGGCGGGTTGTTGCTGAACAGGCTGTTTCTGTCATCAACACGACAAGGAAAACACCAGATGAGAACGAAAATCGCGCATACAGGGAGGGACTGCAATCAGCGTGGGTCACTATACTCTGCAAACAAACGTACCAAGCCGGGCCGTACCAACGGGACACTATGCGAACACTGCTGTGGTTGCCCACCACTTATGTTTGTGTTCAGGTTGTTGCTGCCGTTTCGCGAAGTAGATGGTGCATTCACTGCGGGCTGAGCTTGTGCAACCGGCGACTGTCCCCCGCTATCCATTTCTAGCTCCAGTAAAGATTCATCGCCACCTAAACCCTCGTCAAAATCAATAGGGCGTCCCAAATCACCGAGATCGACCGAGGCGAAGAGCAGGCCGTCTTGGGTGTTCATTGGAAACTCGTCCTCATCCTCACCAACATTGGGTTTGCGATCTTGTTCCCCGCTATTCCCTGTACACTGGTCCACTGATGCTGGCTGCCCTGGCATTGGCTCGGTAAAATGTGCGCTGTGTTCTTGCACAAGGGGCGACGTCGCGATGGGCCGCGGTGGTGGAGGGCGTTGTGCGCTTGGAGTATGAACTGGTGATGGGAGTCCATTCGGTTTTGATGGGTTGCCAGACGAGTGACCGCGATTGACAGGTGTGGTGGCTGCACCAGATCCTGAAGCTTGCGCGCTCAGCCGAGCCGCTCCTTGAATCTGTGGGGTTTGTGCTTGTGCAGCGCCCATCTCTTGGCGAACGTGCTGCGGGATGTGCTTAATGGGTGTCACGAGCTGGTGCCCTTTTTGCTCCACTTTGACACGAGCTTCATCATGTCTTGTCGACGATAGGCCGGCGACTGGTGCTGCGCGCTCCTCGAACTCGGGTCGGCGATACAATTCATTCTCGTTGAGTTTTTGCTGATATGGGTTGAATATACATACTAACGTGAACGAGAAAGAACACACCGGAGGAACTTTGATTTTGACGATTTCTTGGGCATACGACTTGTCGTACAAACAGTTTCCAAGTAAATTTCCAAAGTTTCGGAGCGTCCGTTTGAGAGCGTCTGTAACGGCTTCTTTTTTGCACTGAAAGGGTAGAGAAAGAGAGAGATCGCATCACACAAGCCGAAGAAAACAAAACTGTTCACTGACCTTGTCTAGTGCAGCCGCCTTGCTCTTTGAATTTTCCAACATCCCATATCCAACATCTTCGTGATATGTGCCATCTCTGAGCGTCACCCGCACGATGGCAGTCACGCCGACGTTGTACCGCTTCGACTCATCAGAATAGTCGACAAAGTCCGTGGTGAGGCTCACGACACTTGAGCTCCAACCATTGAACCCGAAGACTTCGTTCGCGAGGTTGATGATCTTCCATCCCTCGGCGTAGGTGAATTTCGCTCCGCCACCAGGACCGGGTCGTTGGCTGATGTATTCTGGTCCGAGTTTCTTGTTAAGTTTGGCTTGGAGGGTAGCTATGTTTTTAGCGGTGGTACTATCGTCGGAAAGTGGGGTAGGTCCGAAGGAAGAGTGACCCATTGACATCGGGGAGAAGAGGGGTGGATATGAGGGTACGGTGGTACCGTGAGCGCGTGAATCAAAAGACATGGAACCGCTAGTGACGATTGCTTGTGAGCTTGACCGGGCTTGGGCGTTGTTGAACGCGTTCAAAAGGTGACCACTAAAAGCGCCTGCCATGGTAGTCAAGGGCAAGCCATGAGAGGGGCTATATACCCAACTAGGAAACCGTCCACTTCCACAACCAATATCGATTTGACTCCGAGACAATCTCGATGGCCTCATGGTCAGAAATCGCGCATCGGTCTCATTACACAGGGTAACATGACCGGGTACGTATTCGGGTCATATTTTAGGTGAACCAGCGCTAGACTATAAAGGGTGCCGAGGTCGTAACACACTCATTTTTCGCTTCCGCTTTTGTTTACCTCGAGACAGGATGAGCCCTCCACCCGCTGCTGCAGCAGCCCAAGTCACCCCATTGGACCATCTCATTGACCCGAAAAGAAAGTGGTACAATAATAACCGGTGAGCATCCCACAAGTTGTGCTTTGACCGAACGATCGTATACTCAATCACACTCCACAGCCTGATTGCCCTCAATGCGTGGCTTGTCCTTCTGTGCGTCCACAGAAGCCCACACTTATTCCCGGTTTTGCTAAGGCTCTGTCATGACTCATCGGTAGTCTTATCACCTCTTCCACCACCGGTTATGATGGCAGTATGATGAACGGTCTGCAGAGTCTCACTCAGTGGGAGGCTGCTTTCAATTATCCGTCGGGTGGAAATCTGGGCCTACTCAATGCTATCCAGGTAGACACTCAGTACTCATCGTAAAGCCTCTCATACCTCGATCAACCGTCGATTTGCAGAACATTGGCGCGTTGGCAGGCTATCCCTTTGCCCCGTACCTGTCCGACGGGGTCGGCCGTCGTCGGACAATTTGGTTTGGTGCGGCCATCATGTGTGTTGCCGCCGCTCTCCAGACTGCATCTCAGTCTGTGGGAATGTTCATCGGCGCTCGCTTTTTGATCGGCTTTGGAAACACATTTGCAGGCAAGTCCCTTAATGTTTCGCTATCACCCAATCAACGTGTGTACTGAGAAACATATACCCGATGGATGCAGCCAATGCCGCTCCCATGTTGGTCACAGAGCTGTCGTATCCGATATACCGTGCCCCTCTAACGTCGCTATACAACTCACTTTGGTACTCAGGTGCTATCGTGTATGTATCTTTCGCACTCGCGATGCGACATTTGATGGATTCTTAATTCGCCCCCGTCCGCTAGCGCTGCTTGGGCCACATTCGGCTCGTTCAGGATAAACAGTACGTGGGCTTGGCGGCTACCATCGTTGATCCAGGGAGTCCCGTCTGTGCTCCAGGTGCTCTTGGTTCTGTTTGCACCCGAGTCGCCTCGATGGTTAGTAAACAAAGGACGCGAAACCGAGGCGTTGAGGACCCTTGCTTACTACCACGCTGATGGTAACGAGTATGTATATCCACTTCACCCTACCACCAACGTATTGAAGCGCTCCCAGGCAAGATCCTGTCGTACAATTTCAATTTAATGAAATAAAAGCCGCTCTCGAGTTCGACCGGACCGTGGCTGCCAACATCGGTTGGAAGTCACTCTTCGCTACTCAGGGCAACCGCAAGCGCATGCGGATCATCATCGCTCTCGCCTTCTTCTCCCAGTGGTCCGGTAATGGTCTTCTCTCGTACTACCTCTCCAAAGTCCTCGCCCAGATCGGCATCACTAGTTCGAGCACCCAACTCCTCATCAACGGCTGCCTTCAAATCTGGAGCTTCATCGGTGCCCTGTACGCCTCGACTGCCGTCGACCGTCTTGGACGCCGATTCCTCTTCCTCTTGTCCGCCGGCCTCATGACGCTCTTTTACATGGCTCAGGCGATCTGTTTCGCCCAGTATTCTGCACACGGAACACCCGCGGCGGGACACGCCGTGATTGCATTTATTTTCCTCTTCTCATTTGCATACGCCCTCGCATTCAGTCCACTCGTCGTGTCTTACACGGTTGAGATCCTTCCTTACAATCTCCGCGCCAAGGGTCTTTGTCTCTTCAACTTCACCGTCTCGCTCGCGCTCATCTTTAACCAATACGTCAACCCGATCGCGTTGGACGCTATGGGATGGAAATACTATGTACGTCCCTTTGTCTCATGTGTGATGTCGGTGTTGACATTTGTTGGGCTGCAGCTCGTGTATGTGTGCTGGCTCGCGTTCGAATTTGTCTTTTTGTGGTTCTTTATTGTGGAGACAAAGCACCGGACTTTGGAAGAGACGGCTGCGTTATTCGATGGTGAGGCTGCAGTCGAACAGATCACGCACAAAGCAGTAGCACACGACGTGCATGATGAGGAATCTACCGAGAAACCGTCTACTCCGGAGAATGTTTAGTTGGTTCTCTGTCGATTTTCGGTGGCTTTACATGATGCCACCCACAATGAAATATTGTTACATAACTCACGCGGTTCCCTTTTCCGGTGTGAATCCATGAGATGTAGAGATCCATACGAAAGGTGATTGCAGGATTCCCAATTTGCTTGCGAACTTAGTACAGTCATGCCGTTCGGGATAGCATAGAAGTATAGGTCACAACAGAGTATGGGTTCTGAGAGAGGTGTTATGCCTACAACTTGAAAATGGGAGAACCAAAAGGTATGGGTTATGACAGAGGCTACTGTACTGGATTGCTGATGTCTGTACGAACACCAAAAAACTCTCTTACACGAAACTCGTCTCACTACATTCCAACTACCCTCGCGAAAAGGGCGCGAAAACGGAAAAAAATTAACCCTGACAGCCCAAGAGTAATCTGAGTCGAGTTTCACAGTCAACAAGGACCGCGAGCCACGAGTTACACAAGGATGGAATGCCCCCGCCAATATGCCGGTTGGCTCATCTCCTCGTACGGCAGAGTACAACGTGGTTATGACCGACGCCATGAGTTTGCGGGTGAAACTCGAAAGGCCGGTGGATTTCTCGGCAATGTACCCGTCGGTACATGACGCTCCCCCGAAGGCTTGCAAAAAATGACCGCAATGAGACCATTTACAATGCTACCTCCGACAAACATTAAAGGATACTCGTTGGGGAACTCCCCCGATGGTTTGCATTGGGTCCAGGTACCTGAAGACCATACCCACCTCGCACGAATACCAAGTCATGTTCGCTGGATTTCCTGCAAGGCTTCTCGGAAGACATGACAGGATGGACACCTCTAGGGTGACCCCCAAAGGACACATGGACCCTCACCGATGATAGTGAGGGACCATCACCACGTTGCGCGTCCAAAGCGGACGCTACCACCGCGATAGAGAACACCAATCGGCGTAGAATGGCAAAGAGGCATGCACCCAGTCATCGCGACGCTATCGCAACGTCGATCGCAGCACGGCGGCGACGTGGGATTTTTCGTGCGTCGACAGCCCATGAAGACTGGCCCCAGCGAGAGGCGATGACAATGATGCCCAGACAGATCCGGCTCATGATGAGAGACGTGAATGGACACGTTCCTGTGCGGAATGAGCTTCGTAGCTTTCGAGCTGTCATGGAGTGAGGAAGGAAAATTGAAGCGCTGATCAGTCCCTCATATGCGACGGCACTTGCCGTGAACGGCAGCACGCCAAGCTCAGCCAGCGTCAATGTATAACATCACTATGATTATAACCAATGGTGTGGTCATGTAAAAGAGGATGCAGCTCCCATTACGCCGTCTCAATTAATTATAGGGACTGTCGGATATTTCCCGCTCGTGAAACTTAAGAGTGACTGTCAATAAATGAGGCTTGTTGCGATTACATAAATTTTTGAGCTCGGTTTTCCTTCTGCCATGGCCACCAGAGCCATCAAGCGTTTTAGGCTTCGAGAGCTTACAAGGGCCCCGCCTCCTCCTCCTGTTCCCAAACTTGTCCCAGTTTCACCCGCTGGTACTCCCTTTGACTTTGCCAAGTTCGACTTTTCCCAGCAAACGCATTCCACGCCGGAACCGTCGACGAGCAACCTCCCAAAGCGGGAAAACCCATTCATCCCTAGCAAGAACCCACAGACGGGTCGATGGGCACCACCAAAGTACTCCTTGCGTCAGCAAGCTGACCTTATCAAGAAAGCCCGCGCGTCGGGCACGTTGGCACTGCTCCCACCGGCGCCCAAAACGACTGCCGCACACCTTGTTGCCATTTCATTTGTCAAGGCACGACCGATACTTAAGCAGCCTCAGGCCCAAGCTGAGCCAGAAACCTGGACAAATACGAATGCCGCAGAGGAACAGTGGACACAGCCCATCGAATGGGTCGGTGAAGTAAAGGAGCGCAAGGTGCGGGGAGCAGAAATCGGCAATAGACTTTACGCGGCAAAGAGGCGCATGTTCAAGGGTCACAAGTGGGAGCGCGTGGCAGAGAAGAAGGTTTTGAGGCGAAAAATGCTCATGCGCGACATGGCAAAACGTATCCAACGCTACAAACAGGCGAGTGCGCTTCGTTGTCTCGTTATAGCGCCGTGTCCTTATGTTTTTTCCCCTGTAGTATTACAAGAGGAGGAGACCGAACCCACTCAAGCCCTCCAAGACGTCAGGCGGGAAGCTTCCATTCTAGACATCATGTATACCGCGCCGTTAATTGCATCTTGTCGTCTCTTGCAAGCTGCTTGGTTGCCATCTCTCTTTAGATGCACTCGATTTGTCAATTAATTGACTCCAGACATTTCGTTTTGGATTTCCTCAGTCTCTTTGACACATTTAATGTGATTGTCACTCCCGTTATCTGATAAGCCGACACACAGGTAGCTCCTATTAAATTTGGCTTCCAGGTCAGCTTTTTCTGAAGACAGATGGCCGTACGCGTGATCCGTGGATCGGATCCACCCAAGAAACGCACTCAGGCAGAACATTAACAATCTTGTCGACCATATTGAGGGGTGCATGATTTACAGATGAACGTTTCCCTCCAGACCAGGGAGTGGGTTCCCGTCTCACCTCAAGAATTACAGAAATAATCCATCTTTCGATCCAATCTGCAGGATGGCATACTCATATTTCCCTCAGAGCACTGTGAGCTGAATATCCACAAAGCACGGTGCATGTCTGTGGCCGCTGGGGGAGCCGCAAAGGGGACGAGTCTCGCCCCCATGCAAAAGATATGCAACCATCCTGGGAATGTTCGGCGAGTTGGCTGCCCATTGGCCAAGGCTCGGGGCGATTCAGCGGATCGCGCGCGTTAAGGATCTTCGAGGGCATTGGTTGCGCCCGTATCCTGATATAGTTGTCCTTTATCCCTCGATCATGTGGTCCCGCTAGCGGAGAACGCTTTCGCCATTCTCGATTCACCGATCAGTGGCACGCGTGGACTTCTTCGAAGATTCCTCACGCGTAAGCGGCCGTGTGTCGATGCGAGCTTCCTATGCATCCCGTCGGGCGCAAGTAGAGGCCCATACATCATTCCTGCATCATTCTAGAGACTCATATGAACGAAGCTGTAGGACAGGGTGAGCTGTCTCTTTGCTTAGTGGGACGCCACTGATGCTAAGAATGCACCAGATCGGGATGTTGGGATGTTGTTTCTTATCGCGTAGACCCGTCGGCCGGGCCCATAATATATATGAAACTTGCGCCCTGATTTGAACTTTGAAGTGCTGCGCGCGGCGTGTCGCAATGGACACTACGCCGTTGTTACTCGTTGAATTTGAGGACCCCTATGTCACAAGTTTAGCTCCGTATCTGCTTCCGAGTCCCCAGACTTGTTTCTTGGGTGCAAACGCCTGATGGCCTCTTTCTTTCAGCTGCTTTAGAACCGGTTCTCGGCCTTATCCATCATCTACTCACCGTCGGGCAATCTAAGCATCTTTGCTGTTGCTTGTAGTATGAGCCGTCACTCAGACACGCCGGTACAGCTAGCACGGAAATTGATCAAACTAGGTTCGGCTGCCCGAAAACGTATCCGCCGCCAGCGTCAGGTAGCGCTCGGTCTTGGGGTTTCTTTCCTTTCATGTTGACCACCACGATGGGCCACTCTCGCGAACGCTTACCGCCCTTCCAGGTATGGACATCCATTCATGCACCTACTCTTTGCACTTCCCGTCCCATTCCAAACTGGGCCACTCACTGCCATCTCTCAGGTCAGGGCATTTCACTTTCTCAAGAAGCTCGCCTTCCGTGCACGAGACGATAGGAAGCCGAGAGACGCTGTCTCTCCTGTCGCTATCCCCTCCCAAGACTTTCAACGTGCACATTCTTCGTTAGATCTCTTGCGCAAACCAGACATATCGGGGCTCATCGGGTTTAGGGTAGAAGACAGCCCTAATACTATGGACACAGATGACTCGTCTCAGGACGCTTCTGCGAGCGGCAATTCGCCCCGTTTACGACATAGACGCCACTCCGCCTGGGATACGCTTCACGCTGCACCAGCGCCTGTCACCGCGAGCTCGGCTACGCATACGATCACATCTTTGGCGCGCTTGCCAGCTGCAGAGATCATCAAGCTCGCGAACTCGTCATCGGCCACTGGCCTTCCACCAAAGGCGGATCCGTTGGTCGTGAAGGCGACCGACGAGTTCATTGATGGTCTCATTGACAAACCTATACAGACTCAAAAGCAGCAGCTGGGTGATAAACTGTGTGTATACTTCCTATGATATCTGCAAGGCACACATCGCTCGACCTAGATTCCGAGCCATCAAGTCATACGGCATCAAAGGCGTGGTAAGTCGCTCTGCGCCCTGAGAGCTTTGACTGAACGGACTGCTGATGAATCCTTTTCCTAGCCCAAACTGACCATTGCATTATTGGACCAGGATGATCTCCGAGCGCTAGCGCACCTCATGAATAGTTATCCGTCCGTGCTGAAGGAAAAGGCGTTGATTCTGCAAGCCTCGCAGGGTGGCAAGTAAACTCGCCCATTTTCCCCTTTACCGGAACACGATTGAGTACCACCGATGTCGTGCCTTCGTCTCCGTCCTCACTTCCTTTTTTCACTCCCACGAGTATGACATTCTGGAACGCGGATGCATTGAAAAGAAGACTGTTCTCGAGTTTCGCTTTTTCCCTTGAACGACATTGCTCTATCTCTCCTTCTACTCGCTTTTTTATTTCTTGCATAATCTACCTCATCTACTATCGCTCTCGTTCCTCCCCACGGAAATTACTTCTTCCAATTCCTTGGTACCCAACCCTCCCTGCACATTGCTATGAATTGTCCGATAGGATACGCGCTGACGTACGTACGTCTTGCGACACTTAACTTGTGCTTTTCAGTTGGAGGGGCAGGCTACTCGTTCTTGTTTCTCAATTGCTTTTGCACACACACACCTTCCTCCCCTCACGTTTTTCCTCCCTTCTCACCCTTCTGCAATGCTGACGACTTTTTACGACCCTGGAAAGTAACATTGGTTCTCCCTCCTTTCCTCCCTTCTCTAAACTATCGATGAATGAGAACAGAAAGCCAATCCTATGGCTTTGTTGACCATGATTGCTGTGTGATTCAGAGCGAAAGATTGTTGATGGTGATCATGGTGACAGTGTAACACAGTTTGGTAAGGACACGAGGGTAATAAACTGTATTCGAAATCTACGTGTGGTTTACCCAACTAGTGGACAGATGGAAAGGAGTGGGGCTGGGCAGCTCGAAAAATGCCCGATTTCTTCACTCACTTCAAATGGGGGTCTGGAAACAACGAAGAGAGCGGATAAAGCAAAAAGAAAGCAACAGATCAGCGAACGAAGAGATCGGAGCGAATGGAGCATACTCACCACTCAAAAGGCTCCAGTCCTTTCGTTCCTTCCACTCCGGGCACAAACAGCTGATCCGATTTGAACGATCGTAAGTGATCGTCACTGGCTGGACCCCGACAGGCATGGGGCGTGAGCAGGCTTGCAGGTCGAAGGGTGAGGGCGACGGCCAGCGTTCGTCACTCGTCATCCATCCAGTGAGCGTCTCGGGGGCGAGACGCACTCCAGGCGACGAACGGACACGGATGGCGAGAGTGGACGGAACGCACAATGATTGAGTCACGAAAGTCCCGCGCGTCGCTGAGTTAGCACACCCTCAACGAAGTCACGCGTCGGATCGATTAGATTAGATTAGATTATGTGCACGGTGGCCCTACAGTACAACCCGGGGTCCCGGCACTGTCGAGCTCCCACGCCAGGCGGCAGGGTGTTGACACTCGCTTAGCGCTACGCGGGGGTCAACAGAGGTCCCGGTCAACGGCGGGGTCAACGCGCGCTGGGCGGACGCCGGGTATACCCCAATGGGGTCCCGCTCGTGGAGAACGGAGGCACGTCGCTTTCGCCATTCGATGATCAGTGGCACGCGTGAAGGTTCCTCATGCGTAAGCGACCGTGTGTCGATGTGAGCTTCCTATGCATCCCCTCGCGCGCAACTTGAAGTAGAGGTTCATACACGATTCCCAGCTGTGAAATCAGACGACTGAATGCATGCCGTGGTCAAATTCGCTTAGTGCATGAGTTTATCTATGGCCACGTATAAGTAGTTGGGTTGTTTTGCCTCCCACGATGTATATGTCGATATGATTGACATTGCGACAATCGAGGCCTTCGGCCCGCCTCAACACCAAGTTTCCCACTCCGCCTGAGAGGTCCCGGTTAATGGTCAAACATATACCCCGCGCTTTTCTCAGAGACAAACAGCCATGAGATCCTGGTCTATCCTGGTCTACAAGACGAGTATCGATTTTCTCAGCATATGCTATATGGGGCCATGATTAACTCGATCACTGCTTTGTTCGAGTCTCCAATTCCCAAACTTTCGAGGCGGCTTTTTGTCGGTGCTAGTATCATCGTGCCGGATCTAAGGAACAAACGAGGCCGCCGAATTTTGAATTACAAGAGTGGGATAGGCCGGTAGGTGTAAGGTGCGTCCGCTATGGTCGGCGGACGCCTCTGCCGCACTCGTGATTGCGCCAGAGAACTATGAAGGGTCATATCGCGTCTGTGATTGGTGAACTGTATGTTAACTCCACACTCCCAAGTTTGACAGGGCGAGTAACGTGGGTATAGGTGTCCCTATGAGAACCCGGCCCAGGGAGAGTATCCCGCCCTGGGAACGCCCGCACTTTCTCCCGTTCATGTCTCAACATTCGGGGCATTTCGACAGCCTTGAGGTTCAACTCTCTCATTGACGTTACGACACGAATGAAAAAGTCATATGGGCCACGCCTCATGTATGGGTCCATGTCGCTGTGTTACGTTGCGTCCAAACAGCCCCGAAAATCCTCGGATAATCCGTTCGTGTCGTTCCGTCGGCGTATTTATTCATTTGTGTTCTTTGATGCTGCTTGCAGAGGAGCTTGCTGAAGCATACTTGGGCCACCACCGCAAGTCTCGCATGCAGGGTGGCAAGAGCCACCTGGAAAATCGATGCGCAGTCCTAGACAACGGTTGCCAGTGTGGTCTTCAATGCCCGCTGCGCTTAGCCGTGGCCCGACGATTCTGGAATTTCGAGTCCTTGATTGGTTGACCAGACCCAGTCGGAGCCAAGTCGCCCATCATGTATCATTCCAGAGAGCGAAGTTGTAGCACAGGGTGACGTCATGTAGGTTCATGGGGTTGTGCGCAGCTGTCTAGCTGTCTCCTTGCTTAGTGGGACGCCACTGATGCTAAGAATGCACCAGATAACGGTTTGGTAATCGGGATGTTGCGATGTTGTTTCTTATCGCGTAGACCCGTCGGCCAGGCCCATAATATATATGAAACTTGCACCCTGATTTGAAGTGCTGCGCGCGGCGTGTCGCAATGGACACTACGCCGTTGTTACTCGTTGAATTTGAGGACGATGTACTATTTGAGAACGCCCAGGGTGTTGCGATTGACAAAAAAAGAAAGGACCCTATGTCACAAGTTTAGCTCCGCATCTGCTTCCGAGTCCCCAGGCTTGTTTCTTGGGTGCGAACGTCTGATGGCCTCTTTCTTTCAGCTGCTTTAGAACCGGTTCTCTGCCTTGTTCATCACCTACTCATCGTCGGACAGCCTAAGCACCTTTGCTGTCGCCTGTAGTGTAAGCCGTCACTCAGACACGCCGGTACAGCTAGCACGGAAATTGACCAAACTAGGTTCGGCTGCTCGAAAACGTGTCCGCCGCCAGCGTCAGGTAGCGCTCGGTCTTGGGGTTTCTTTCCTTTCATGTTGACCACCACGATGGACCACTCTCGCGAACGCTCACCGCCCTTCCAGGTATGTACATCCATTCATGTACCTACTCAGGCTACTCTTTGCACTTCCCGTCCCATTCCAAACTGGGCCACTCACTGCCATCTCTCAGGCCAGGGCATTTCACTTTCTCAAGAAGCTCGCCCTCCGTGCACGAGGAGACGATAGGAAGCCGAGAGACGCCGTGTCTCCTGTCGCTATCCCCTCCCAAGACTTTCAACGTGCACACTCTTCCTTAGATCTCTTGCGCAAGCCAGACATGTCGGGGCTCATCGGGTTTAGGGTAGAAGACAGCCCTAATACTATGGACACAGATGACTCGTCTCAGGACGCTTCTGCGAGCGGCAATTCTCCCCTTTTACGACATAGACGCCACTCCACTTGGGATACGCTACACGCTGCACCCGTCCATTCGACCTTTGCCGGTCGCGGTGCGGCGTCGCTCCTCTGTCGGCATCAAGTGAGCCTAACGGATGGTTGCCCCGTTGAAGATGCCGCACATGTGCTTGCACCAGCGCCTGTCTTTTTACGATCCAATGTGTCCGTGGGTGCTGTTATACAGCCTCCCCGATCTCCCGTCTCGAGTTCAGAGACACCACTACAGATAAATGTTTCTCCTGCACCGAAGCCTGACGACCCATGCATACCAGATGACGACACGCTACGACCTCTGGGGGATGTTCTCTCCCATAATGACACCCTTACGACCCCACTGACCAACCCAATACCATCTACCTCTTCTGGCTCTGCGATGGCGCCATTGACATCGGAAGCCGTCCGGAAACGCCCTGTTTTATTATCTCGCCATACCGCCCCCTTGCCACCGCCGTTCCGAGTCACGACGGAACGTGGGCTCCGGTTGTCACCTTCAATAATTACTAGACAACCGATGCCTTTGTTGAATCTACCTTCGTTGCCACCAGCGCCCCCTGTACCTGACTCACCACCGAACCAGAAGATACCTCTTCGCCACATACCATCGTTGTCAAGACATGGTCATAGTAGCCTTGGATGTCAGACGGATCACAGGAATGGGGCACCGGGAGATTCGGATGAAGATGAGGGTGAGGTAGACGAAGGCGATGAGGAGGAGGAGCATGCGGATGCTTTAAGCGTCCATCAGAGCGATGACGAAGATGATGATCCGCCAAGCGCCGGTCCGTCTGGCACTCAGGGCTTTAAGAGCTCCCAAAAGCGACGTGCGAGGGAGGACGACGAATCACCGTCCGCGAGCCCTAGTCATGCATCTCCCGATTCGTCCCAGAGCAGTTCTGCAGGTCCCAATCTCGCCGATTTGTTTTGTTCCAAGACCTACGTCAGGTCCATCCATTTTGTATCATCGTCCACGTCACTAGCGATGTATCCTTTCTCTCCCAGCATACCTAATCCCGAGGACGTCAACCCACGTCGTGTTCTGGACCCTGGCCTGCCGATTTCCGGAGCTCTGCTGGAAGTCAAACCGAGCCTTTATCGCGTTGCCTCGCGAAGCATGATCAACCTCGGCTCGACTCGACGTACTGAGCGCGATTTGCGCCGTTTCAAGTCTAGGGACACGGTGCGATCCAATGCAGCGTCAGTCGAGGCGCACACCGACACAGAGGAAAGTGATACGGAGGCAGTGATTGGACGTCTTCTCCGACGCACGTCTATGCCCAGTTTCCATCCCACGTCCGACCCTCCGCCATATCCCACGTTCAACCCTCATCCAAAGGAGAATTACACCGCGCTGCGTGGGGACGAGGGGCGAGAGCGGCTGCCACACTACAGCAATTCGCTGTACCTTATCTCCATCATGCCTCGCAAGATGGAGTTTAGTTCTCCTGGCACACAGGCAAAGGATCGCAAATGGAGACGTGTTGTGTGCGAGCTAGAAGGGACCACCTTTCGGGTTTACAAGTGTCCCCCTGGTGCCAGTGGTGCAGGTGTTCTAGGCGACTGGTGGGAAAAGCGGGTGGGTGTTGGGGATGTGGCTACTCCTAACGCGCCTCGAACGCGGGTAACGGAGGAGCCATCGGAGATACCTGTGAAATTGGGAGTTGACGAGCCGACGCTACCTATAACTCCACCGGCGCCCTCGGCACGCTCGACCTCTATTCCGCCCGATCGGCGACGAAGGGAATCGCAGTCGTCGATGGCGACCCAGTCGACGATGATGTCCACCCCGAGACCAGCAAAGCGCATGTCGGGCGCGAGCTTTTTATCCCCTTTTAGGAGTTCAAGTGCCGTTCGACCTGAGGCGAGTGCAAGTGACGCCTTGCCACGTAGCAACTCACGTGAACTCGAGCTGTTGCCTGTTGATATGCATGACAGCCGTTCGTCGTTGTCGCGCGAGTCCAGTGGGCGGGCAACCCCATCGGTTGCACGACCGTCACAACCGCGTTCGACTTCGCGGCTCAGTTTCTTACCTGCAGTGTCAAGTCGAGCGCATGTGCGTCAGGTGGAGGTGTCCAAGCCGCCCACATCGGACCTGCTACGTGCATACACCTTGCAGCACGCCGAGAGCGGGTTGGGCAATGACTATCTGAAGCGGAAAAACGTGATCCGAGTAAGGCTAGAGGGAGAGCAATTCCTGTTGCAAGCACCGGATGTACCTGCGGTCGTGGGGTGGATCGAGGTACATTGTGCGCAGATACTCTGGTAACATGAATCTGATCACGCTTTCAGGCATTACATGCTGGGAGCAACATTGCGTTGGACATTGATCAGCGACCGATGCCGCGGGGACCCATGTTTCCAAGGTCAGTCTTATTGGGTTATGGAGTGAATTTATCGGCTGATGTGACTCAGACGGCGACGACGACGTACGCGACGGGTGGAAGGTGGCGAGAGCAGCATCCCTGTGCAGCAGGAGGAGGTCTCGTAGCGTATATGTTTTTTGTATGTATTTTTGGGAATCAAGGTAAATATTCCCACGGTTTTTGCTGTGGAAAGGACGGGTTTTGACGAGCGTTATCTTGTACTCTCATCGATTTCTTGTTCTGCCCTTCTTTGTGGTGCTGGCCCCCCTCTTCTTCTCAAATACACTCGCATTAGCCACGTAACAACTCAACGTTATTGCCTCTCTACCCCTTGTTTTTTTTCCACAAACACCCGCGCCTCGCTCATTCACGCCAGCCTCTCAACCATCCACTCACAACCCTCCGACATGGCCGATTCTGCGACGGAGATCGATCTGGACTCGGTCATCGACCGCTTGTTAGAAGGTGGGTGGCGTGCGCCTGTCACTCTGGTCTGGTCTTTTCGGCATTGCGTGCGGGATGTAAAAGAGGTCGTGCAAACGCCGTGAGCATCGTGCCCTCATGGCCGGCTTTGGAAGGTCGTTGGGAGGGAGGGCTGAGGGCGTCATGTAGCCGGCGCAGCATGCGGCGGTGTTGCGATGGCACGCCGTCGGTCGATGTAAAACCTCTTTTTTCGGTGGAAGGTTCATCCCCGTCCCTCTGTCGCACTCTCACTTTTGGCGTTTTCGAGCAGGACTGTTGATGGGCGTCCTTTTTTCCCCTCTTTCCTTTTTTCTGTGACAGTGCGTGGAAACCGACCAGGCAAGCCGGTCCAACTACAAGAGTACGAAATCAAGTATCTCTGCACGAAAGCACGCGAGATTTTCATAAGCCAACCCATTTTATTGGAACTAGAAGCACCCATCAAGATTTGTGGTCCGTCCCTCGTATGACTATGGTCTGTTTGATGACCCATTTGCCCGGTGTCCCCGACAGGCGACATCCATGGTCAATACTACGACCTTTTGCGACTCTTCGAGTACGGGGGTTTCCCTCCAGAAGCAAACTACCTCTTCCTCGGCGACTATGTCGACCGAGGTAAGCAATCCCTTGAGACCATCTGCCTCCTCCTCGCATACAAGATCAAGTACCCTGAAAACTTTTTCATCCTTCGTGGAAACCACGAGTGTGCAAGTATCAACCGAATTTATGGTTTTTATGACGAATGTGTGTTGTCTTTTGTTCGCGTTTCCGGACGTGCTCGGTACTGATGCCAGTCGCAAGGCAAACGGCGGTACAACATCAAGCTATGGAAAACGTTCACTGATTGCTTTAATTGCCTACCCATCGCTGCCATCATCGACGAAAAGATATTCACCATGCATGGCGGATTGTCGCCCGATCTCCAATCCATGGAACAAATACGAAGGGTTATGAGACCAACCGATGTCCCAGACACTGGTGCGTCTTCGTCCCATGTGTTATGACGAGTTATCTGACCGATCGTGTAGGGCTACTTTGTGACCTTTTATGGTCGGACCCAGACAAGGACATCACTGGATGGTCGGAAAATGACCGAGGCGTTTCATTCACGTTTGGGCCAGACGTCGTCTCAAGATTTTTGCAAAAACATGACATGGACCTCATTTGCAGAGCACATCAGGCACGTTTCCACCACTGCCGACGCCACTTGTCGGTTCTGAACATAGATATATTACAGGTCGTTGAAGACGGTTACGAATTTTTTGCGAAAAGACATCTTGTCACCTTATTCTCGGCACCAAATTATTGTGGAGAGTTTGACAATGCTGGTGCCATGATGAGCGTTGACGAAACATTGCTGTGTTCCTTCCAAGTGAGCATCACGTGATTTTAATACCTGCTGACTTGGTGACCAAACGCCCAAAGATCCTTAAACCCGCCGAGAAGAAGCCTAGACACCCGTACGGAGGCATGAACATGGGACGACCGGTGACGCCACCCCGCAAACAGAAGAAGGGAAATAGCAAGACTGGCTGAGTCAGGTGGAGCCTTCCCTTCATCTTTCTTGATCCAGTTCCATGTTTATTTTCTCTTCTTTAATTGTGTTTCTTTTTCGGTTATCCCGGTCATGGCTGGCTATATCTTGCTGAAGGGATGGTTTGTAACGATGGGGACGACGACAGGCCTCACGCTAGCCCTCGTCGGGATTTGCCAGAGCAAAGCAACTGGGTGGAGCGATGGTTGAAAGACGAGGACTGAGGTTATACGATGGACCCATGTGCATGATAATCCAGGCAAAGGAGAGCGATCGCCACATGACAATCCCTACCGTATCTATTTTTTTTCACTTTTGACATGAGGTCTCTCCGCATACAATTCAGTCCTCTCGTTAGTCTTCGACCGTCATCCTGTACCGGTGTTTTAAGAGGCGGTGGCAGAAGTAGGTTGTCGTCCATG
>JBBPMD010000426.1:0-24072 GCA_038090095.1 Zangia roseola
TCTCCGTGGCATATTCTCTTTCTTCCTCTTCTTCTTCTTCTATCGAGGGGAACTCGCGTAAAGCGCGGCACGTGTTCGGGCAAGCCTGTAGAGTGACCTTCTGTTACAAACGCTCCATTTACCCCTATCTTCTTCGATCCCTATGCACACTCACAAGCTCGTGTCACAAGTGGAACAACACTCTTCGACACATTTACTTTTTGAAGTCACGTGACAAGCACGTGTTATGCCTCATGACAAGGCTGTACTCGGAACAGAATCCGATTGGACACCACATATACGCTTCTTATTTAATTTCCGCTTCATTAATCGTGGTTGGATCTACGATGGATCTCATGGGAACATTCTCATGAATGGTTCTCTTCCATTCCACCACGCTTCTCTTCTTTATGATACATGCATCGCCAACGAGGCAATGCTTCTTATGACTCACTATGACACTTAGCCAATAGCACAAAGAACTCTTATCTTTACACACACATGTACAAACAGACACTTAGAGTATATAAACCTATGTAGACTGTCGTAGCACCTCAGTCAAATTTACTTGTTACTTCCACATCTTCACTGGTTGAGCAAACCACACACCGTCATCACTCCTACTTGTCATACGCTCTTCCTATTTGGAGTGTGTGCTTCACCTTCTTTTTGGTCCAGTCTATCTCGGGGTTGTGCGCCTTCAACCATGTATAACCGATAATCATCTCATTTCGGCCCAAATTGGTTACCTCGGTGATCACCTTTTCCCTATGACCCTGGTATTCCATAATCAGCTCTACATCATGGGTTATTGACCCTGACGTATTCTGTGTTCCATCGACGTTGAAGACCCTAACTGGGTAAGGAAGTGGTCTGAGTTTTAACTTGTGTTTCTTAGCGAAGTCTTCATGTATGAAAATTGTATTGGCTCCGCTATCTAGAAGCGCTTTTGCATGCAGCATTATTCCTCCTTTCAGTCCTATGTGTACGTCCATGAGAAGTTCATCTTGGATGACGGCCGATCGGATTCTTTTGTGAGATTCTGGAATATCTTCATTTTCATTATTTTTTTGGTTTTTGTTGGGAGAATTAAGCCCAGGTATGAAGCCCCTGGTGCACTCTGTGAGACGCTCCCCGACTGTTTCTTCATAATTAAAGAGTTGATTGAAAGGTAGTTTATCCTCAATTTCGGAGGAGAAGGTTTCCATAATTTGCTCGTCCAGAGCGGAGTATCGACCATAGATATTGTTCTTAGCCGTTCGGGTTTCCAGATTACCCGATTGGCTATCTAGTTTTTTGCGGCTTCTTTCGCAAAGTGTTCGGCCATCTGTTCGTACGTCAGGCCCCTTAGTTTGGCAAACGGATCTGCCGGTGCTTTTGGCTCTTTGCCTTTTCCTTTACTGGAGACAGCGTTTCTTACTACCTCCTGTACTTCTTCGGCTGTGAACCATCTGTCTTCTTGTCTGGTTACGCGGAGTGATGTGCCTGTTTTCGAACACGATGATTTATGGTTTCCCCTCCATTTGCATTCGTCACAGAGGGGTTTCTTTGGCTTTTTGCAATCTTTGCCGAAATGACCTTCTTGATCGCAGTTCCACCATTTTCGCAGGGAGTTACCCCCTTTCTTTGGTACGTTATTGACCTTCCTGTCAACGTCCATGGCATTCGGGTCTTTCTGCGAATGTGTGAATGAGAACACCTCGTGTGTGTTCCCGATGTCCTTGATAATTTCGAGGTATTTTTCTACCTCCGTTTGATGTTTCCTCTCGTCATAGACTTGTTTGATAATCTTCTCGTTTACGTTTTTTTCGAGAAGAGTGATACCATAGGCATCTCCTATATTTGCCTTGTAGTACATTGCGGACCATTTGATAATGAAGTCCTCGATGCGCTGATTTCCTTGTTTGAGTTTTTCTAACTGAGCCTTTGCCCAGTCTCCTTGGTTAACTGATTTGAAGTAGGATTCCATCCCCTTCCTCATGTAGGACCAGTCAACCCCTTCTTCCAGCGGTTTTGCTGGGTCATTGTCTTTGTACACGGGCCTGCCTCATGCAATCATCATTTGGGCGAATGGGCCCGCTTTTGGTCCTTCTAAGCGAGATAGGACTGCTAGTACTGCATCGTACGATTTTGGTGTGACCACGTGTCTGTTGGCTTCTATCCATCCTTCCATCTTTGTCCACCATTCGTCGTATTTTGCCATAGATCCGTCGTACATTCCTAGATCTGCAAATATCTCGGCTTTTCCTTTAGCCGGTGAAGGTGTGGGTGCCTGCCTGTTCTGTCGCAGGTCTTCTATTGTTTGCATAAGGGAAGCTATGCAGCGTGCTGCGGCTGCCAGCCTGTCGGATAATTGTTCCATCGGATCCGCCACGTATTGGAGGTCCAATTGGAAAGAGGTAAGAGATGATGACATTTTTTAATTTCTGGGTGTGATGGTAAGTTCCGAAGCTTCTTTGCTAGAAGGTTCCTCTGGGTATTCGGCTACCTTTTGTACGATTTTTCCGGTCCAAAGATTTACTTCTTCGGAATGTCTGACGTAAGATGCGATTGATTCTGTATCGCTTTCTGCTTCTTCGTCTGCTACTTGTTGTTCATGAACTGCTTCTTGGAACAAGTGATCCCAGGTGTCTATGCCTTCTTGATCCCAATCGTCTTGGTTGTTTTCTTGTTGCCAAGCATTTATGTCCTCTTCGTAAGTTTCGCCTTCTTCTGCGAACACTGGTTGAAGTTCTTCTTCGTCCTCGAAGTAATCGTCTTCAAATGCGAAGTACTCTTCGAATGGAGGTGGTTGGATAGGGATAGGTTTGATTTCTTTGAGTTTCCTAGTGATGTCCCAAAGAAAAGCGATGATGATTGGAAAAGTAATGTATTGGAGCATAAAATTTCTATGGGTAAGAGGGCCTTCTCAGTGCGTTCTTTGGTCTGAGTATCTTTCCTTGTTAATGCCTCTGTTCCCTGTTTTCAAACCTGAAAATCTCCCTAGCGTAGAATGGCTTTCTCCATTTGTTACGAGTGGCTACCACGGGTAGTGGCGAGAGTCGGAAATATGATGGAGGGTAATAGAGGTTCGGGTCGTTGGGTGACTCTCCTCTGTTGAGTGGACCAACAAAGGGTCTTTCTGGGGTTTCTGATCTCCTTGGGGTATTGAATCGAGATGGGAGAGGTGTGAGGTCAGAAAGTGGTGAGCCTGGGTGTTACAGAAAACCCGGATCCTCCGGAAGCGGAAACTATGGAAGTACCAACGGAACTTCCGGAACCATCTTGGCGAGCATCTCCCATGTCTTTTGACTCTTACTATGACGACATCACTCCCCTTTCTTTACCTGGAATGATCCTTTCCTACGGACCTCCTTTGGTGTCCCCTTTCTACTCCTTTGGGCTTTCCCATTCTAACCTTCATTGGAATACATTAACACATCCACTTTCAGAACTTCCTGATGTGTTAACTTCCTTATAAAGTATCTTTCCTTTTCTAGAAGCGGAACTCCGTTCCCCTTATGTCTGCCCTCCCTTATGTTCCTTTCTTGTCTTTAAGGACATCCTTCTCCCCCGTCGAGCTCTTTCGACTAGTGACCCCATTTATCCACCCAAGACTCCTATAAATACCTGATGACCTGTACAGTAGTTCCCCAGCTAGTTCTATGTAATACAAGTGAAGTTCTAAGACTCAATCCGAGCAACTAAGGAAGTTGTTATCGAAACCTCTATCGCTCATCCTACTGTTCCGCCCGGAACCCTCCACCCGGAACCACCAAAAGACTGTCTCAGTTCTACGCTTAGCGTAACACTGGGTATGGTAGGGTAGATGGCGATCCGGGATACCACAATAGTGGGGGTTCCTCGGGTTCTCTTTTGATCGCCGGAGATGGTGTCCTTAGTGCAGGCAAGACGAGAATCTGTCTCAAGATTTCCTCGTCTGAGCTCCAACTGAATGTCACCCTTCTTACACCAGCAGCTTCTGCGTAGTGCGCTAGAGTGGCGTGCTCTAAGCGGATACCGTCGTCATAACAGTCGTCTCTGAGATCCTCTCACAACCTCTGTACCTCTTCTAGCGCTACTTCTAATGAAGGGTCCCTTTGCCACTCAGTGCTTCTGCCGACCCTGGTGTCGACTCTGAGGTGGTGGTGAGCGGTCTGCAGGGTGTTCAACACTAAGTACTACTCTGTCAGTATCAGAGGACTCGTGGCGCAACAGCGTCTTGTACTACGGTTGTAACTAGAACCGAAGTCTTACTTTCTAGGGTCTTCTTGACGGTAGAAAGATGTAGTTAATTCAAAGTGAAGCAAACACTCAGAAAAGATGAGTGTGTGGCTAGTGGGGTGGTGAAATGATGAAGAGCTCAAACTCTGAATGAGAGAGAAGATTGAAGTTGAATTAACTGGAGGACTACTGACTACTACAGGCAGTTTACATATGGTCCTACAGTGTTTGTGCATGTGATGGTAAAGATATGAGTTCTTAATGCTATTGGTCAAGTATCATAGTGAGTCATAAGGATCATCATAATGTGTATCGTGCATGTATCAGAAAGAAGAGAAGACGAACATGAGGTGTGGTAGAATGGAAGAGAAGCATTCGTGAGAATGTTCCCATGAGATCCATCTTAGATCTAACCACGATTAATGAAGCGGTAATTAAATAAGAAGCGTACATGTGGCAGCCAATTGGATACTGTTCCGAGTACTGCCTTTGCATAAGGCATAACACGTGTAAGTTACGTGACTTAGAAAGTGAATGTGTCGAAGAGGATTGTTCCACTAGAGACACGAGCTTGGTTGTGAGCATAAGGATCGAAGAAGATAGGGGTTAAAGACGCGTTTATAACACTGGCAACCTTCGTAGGGGCAATGATGGTATCTGTTCAATTTAATCAGCATTGTATGGAACACAAATACATGAACAAACATACAGGTCATCCTTGTTTGAAGCATGTAGCTTCATATGACAAGCCAGGTCAGACTTTCGACCTACATGTACTTCACATTCATCACAACGATAGGTATTCTGGATAAGATAGATTTGAATGACACACACTGTTACACTAAGAGTAGAGTCTAGCTCTTGTGTCAACAAGTCCATGAACGGATCTTGAAGAAAGACATAGCGAAGGCAGGAAGGTGTCAAAAACACCATAGGAAGGTGCTCGGTGGAAGAGGTCTCTATAACTGGCGGGGCCAGCTCAGATACGACTCAGAGGTTCAGAGACTTGAGAAGGAACTAGATACTACCCTTGTGGGGTGTAGATTAAGCTGAGGTCTCTAGGTACAAGACTGAGGCTTTATATACTACAAGGAATGCAGCTGTATGGCCAGAAAGAGAAAGCAGTTGATGGGGATCACGACTGCGAGAAAGGGAACTATCCTAAGTTGTAAGTGCAACAAAGGAGAAGGGAGTCCATGCAAGCCGAAAGGAGACGGCGGGCAGAGGGGATCGTTCTAAGGTAGACGAAGGTTCAATCTAAGATTGATCAGATGAGATCTAGGAGAAGGAGAAGACTAGATCTGATAGAAGTGAGGTTCCGCAAATGGAAGGCAGAGTTCCTTGATGCCGAGAGATGATCATCAAGATCAGAAGAAGAACCATCGAGGCTGTGATCCAAAAGAAGAATAGAGTTCATGAGATCAGGGATGTACTGATCCAGGTATTCAAGAAAGGAGACGGAGTCCTGTCTGTCAGAAAGGGAAACATAGCCGGATGGGGAATGCACCATTCCGGTAGGAGAGATCTAGGATCAGGGAGGTCACTGATCATGGTCTAAAAGATGTCGGAGGGGACGATCCGAGAAGGGAGAGCTCAGGGGTGAGTGAAGGGAAGATATCTCTACTGAGAGAGTGAGTTCCTAATGGTCAGGAAGCTGGTTGTCACAGCAAGGATAAGGACAAGGAATCTGAGGTATGTCAGGAGGAGGGCAGCTCCTAGCAAGAGGACGAGCAGAAGGTTGAGGATGATTCCAACAAGGAGAGTGACTGCAAGTGTGTAAGGGAACATGAGGCGGGTGGTGAGGATACACCAGGAGGAATCCTGTCAGGAAGGGTTCTGGGTCGGAAGGTTCTGGTCGGAACGATGGATACTGGTGGGGTTGGTGAGTGAGGTTGGTTCGAAGTGAAGAAAAAGACGCGGGGGCGGTAAAGTGCCACTTTTCTGTAACACGCACAAGATGTACTGATAATCAAGGACATACAGAGTTGCAAGACATGATGTCAGATGGTCAAGAGAGAATCAAGGTACAAGTGTGGAAGTGTCGTGAAACAGAGGGAATGGATGGTGTGCCACCAAGTGTTGGGGATGAGATGAGTGAACCCATCCCAGTACATGATCATTTATAGCACTTTGGAAGTCCACATTGTGGACCACTAGAACCGATGATTGCGTTTCAGCACTTTTCACTGCCACAAGGAAAATACCCTGTAAGGCTATTTTTGAGGGCAATCAAGTCGAATGGTCAAAGCACCCTTGGCTAGCGATGAGTGCTCGATTGCCTGTCAACACGTTGCTGAAACTTACCGACTGTGGCAATTTTGCGGGTGGAGTGGCTCAAGATATGAATCCACAGTTCGTCGTCGCTGTGGTGGGGGATCATTTCCATGAGGGCGAGCATCGACATTCTCAACAGATGCGGGAGAAAGACAAGTTGGAGTGTTTGTCTCGCTGCTTCTTCCACCAGCAAGACAATGTGCCTTGTGAGAGCTCACGTTACCAACCGTATGGGGTAAATAAACCCCTGACACAGGGCAACCTTCAGTCCAGGACTCTCAATCAAATATACGAGGAATCAACTCACTTTGTGTTGGTTTGGGGCGTTCGTGGCATTGATGAGACTCGCTACCCTGCATTCAGAAGACATGTATGTAGAGATTGATTGTGGCAGCAGAACATCTGACATCTGGAAAAACCCAGCTTGCAACATGGTTCTATGTAGACTATATAGCTGTTGTTGCTGCATTGCAACCCCCCTACTCTGGGGAGCCATATAGTTACATGTCTTGACTCTGTAGCACTATGTAGCTCAATATAGCAATCATGCTGCCATCATGATTGCGCCCCCGTTGCTACCCGCCCTTGTCCGAATCGCCTATGTCACCCTGCCACCACCACCCCACCCCCGGTGTCGCCCTCTGCCCTTGCCTCACCACGACCGACTGATGGTCACAACGACAGCGTGATAACTGTAGCACGGTTGTTTTGTCGTCGTCATGATCGCGCCCTCATTGCCACGTGCCCTCGTCCGAATCACCAATGTCACCCTGCCACCACCCCCCCCCCCCCGTCGTATCACCCCCACCTTGTTGCCCTCTTCCCCCTCACTAACTGGTGTCGACGACAATGACGACAATGAACAACCATGTTGTTGTATTATCGTCGTCATCGTCATTGTCGAGTACATTAGCATTCTGGCCCCTTCGCGTGAGCACATCAGCGACACCAAGTGATTTTTCAAGATTCGTGTGTCCCCCGAGTCACACATTGTCTTACTAGTAGACTGTACTGTAGATACATAGATGTTTTGTATACTACAAGTCAAGCTTTCAAGCACAAACTGGAACGGACATGATGACTCAGCGCGACAATGATATGTATTGAATACATTCCAAGTCACTATATTGTATATTTACTGGACAGTTACTAATCAGCAAAACAACCTTCAGCTGGACAGAACTGTCTAGACTTGGACAGCTTGACAGACCCTCCAGCTCTCCCTAGGAAGGTACCTAGCTGTGGAGCTCTAGACAGAATGGCTCCAGTTGTCACACCAGAACTGTGCCAGAACTGTTCCAGACTATCATTAGACTGTCCTAGAACTGTCCCAGCTGACTAATACTGGGGGAGTCTGGGAATCTAATAGGGGACAGCAATGAATTTGGATGTTGATCACACATACAGATGATGAAAAAATAATATATAATTTCAAATGCTAACTATAAGGGGTACAATTACATAATATACAAGTAATATCTAAATGAAGATTAGTCAATGACAAATAAACATATACAAACAATAACTCACCACAACATATAAAAATAATCAATGCCTAAGAATAATAAGGATTAGCAAAGGTATAAGAGGATTAGATCAGGTGACTTACCAAAAAAGCGAAAAAGTGTAGTGAAAAAGTGTAGTGAAAAGTGTAGTGAGGAAGTGGAGATGATGGTGGTTGAGGAAAGAGAAGGTGTGGGAAAATTGTCAGAGAGGCCAGGTTTATATATGTTTGGGGGTGCAAATAAATACAAACAATTGCCACAGTGCAACACAAATTTGACTAAGTCTTTTGACTACACTTTTGTTCGCTTTTTTGGTACACTTTGACTACACTTTTTACTACACTTTTGGTACACTTTTTATTACACTTTTTCGCACTTTTGGTACACTTTGAGTACACTTTGAGTACACTTTTTACTACACTTTTTTTCGCTTTTTGGTACACTTTGACTACACTTTGAATACACTTTTACTACACTTTTTTTCGCTTTTGGGTACACTTTGAGTACACTTTTACTACACTTTTTTTTCACTTTTTGGTACACTTTGAGTACACTTTGAATACACTTTTACTACACTTTTTTTCGCTTTTTGGTACACTTTGAGTACACTTTGAGTACACTTTTTACTACACTTTTTCGCTTTTGGGTACACTTTGACTACACTTTTGGTACACTTTTGGTACACTTTTGACTACACTTTTTCGCTTTTTTGGTACACTTTGACTACACTTTTGGTACACTTTTGGTACACTTTTGACTACACTTTTTCGCTTTTTTGATACACTTGAGGGAGAGGGGGTAATGCAAAGAGGGGGTGATATGGAGAAGGGGGAATTGTCATACTGCTATGCTAGAATACTCTGGAGAGTCTGTAAATCTGTCATGCTGTCATAGTACTGGAGCACTCTGGAACATTCTGGAACATTCTGTCAATTCTGTGGCACTGTCAATTCTGGAGCACTCTGTCAATTCTGGAGCATTCTGTCAATTCTGGGGCACTCTGTCAACTCTATCGCACTCTGTCGCACTCTGGAGAGTCTGTCACTCTGTCAACTCTGTCATACTAGAGCACTCTGGAGCACTCTGTCAACTCTGGAGTACTCTAGGGGACACTAGAGGAAATCTGTGAAAATCTGGGAGAGAGCTGGGATAGCTGGGAGTCTGTGACTCACTGTGAGGGCAAGGGCTAGTTTGCTGATGTAGTGCAATATTGTACAATGTAGTTCACCTTATCCTATGTATTGTAGTATTGTCTGGTGATAAACTATGTCCAGCTATGTTGACTACAGGAAGTGATAAATTACTACATAGCACTATAATGGCAACATCATACAATATACCCATGCAGGTGACTATGAACTCTGAGCTTTTTTCCTGATGGAGTCAATCACTACAAATATGTCTTCGAATCATAGGTCAGGATGTAGTCAATATACAACCCCATTGCAGCATTTCTGAGTTGATTGTGCTCCACAGACATTGCGCACTACCTTGCACAAACTGTATCAAGGATGGTTTCGAAAGTTTCATTGCCAGGAAAGTCATCATCAAATGAATCACAAAAACAGTCACTATGAGGAACAAAAAAAAAGAGCATTGAGAGTCGTCAGTCGTCAGTCGTTCAGAGTGTATTGAAAAAACCTGGATGATCGATACATACTCTGCCAAAGGCACTGGAGAGTTGAACATTGAACATTGAACCGGAACTGCACTCACAGACAATCTCCCGAGCCAAAGCTCATCCTCCCAAAGATCGAAAAGACAGAAGCTCTTGTCATACGAAGCTACTTCTTGATGGTGCCAGTGGTAGACTGTGAATAGTGGCTTTACAGTGTACAAAGCATAGCTGGCTCGTGCACACTGCTACTAGGCAGTGGAGTTGCTCAGATGGTCAGAATCCACTCCCAGTGGTAATGCATTGAAACAGTCAGATGTTGCTGACCAGGCAAAAAAGAAATCAAGTGTATGAACATCGCGCAAAGCAGCGGAGGTAACATTCAACCCTTATCCCATCTGTGGCTGATCCACACAAACTCTATCCAGTATGGTTTAAGCCCCATTGCACTACTCGGGACTGTTCACGCAGCTAGTCAAGTTCCTGTTCCTGCATGTGATGTCAAAGCATGGCCAGAACACCGGACCTCATACTTTGAATTGACTTCTTGAAGATGTCCTGTCTGAGGGGAAGGTAGCGACTCCGGTGATGCATATTCCAGTCTAGTGCGGGGTGTAATGGTCAAGTCAATGGGGTCACATGAGCTACTCACGTTCCAGTGTTTCCCGAACGTGAACCGGAGGAGTGGATCATATCACGAGACGTACCAAAGTCTGACAACATCGCACGAGGTCTAGATAAAGCACTGGTGTCACTGAAAGAGGACGCGGAATAGTTGGGATACTTGCATGAGCCTGCCTTCATCCCAGGTTAGCAATACATTCCCTGGTTTCAAATCGAGATGTAAAATTGATCTGTGATGCTATCGGACAGGTCACCTTCCCGACGGAATGGCAGCGGCAGGACACGAACCAAAAATGCAAGACTCTCGACCACATCACAGAATAGGCTTTTGATTTCTTCTGCACCGAAGAGGTGGACTGCCTTGAGGCTCGCCCTTCCAGCACGGGTATTCGAGCGCTCTGCCATCTCTCGACGAAGACGTTCGCGTTCCTCAGGCGGTGCGCGCTTCATTGCACAGAAGGCTCGTATATGCGCTGAAGGTGACTGGGTCTCAGTGGGCAATTCAGTCGTGGGAGATGCTCGCATATGAGGCAACCTAGTCAGTCGCCCCAAGCGGAGATCGATAAGGTCATCCAGACTGCCAACCCCACACTTAAACGGGGTCATAAAACTAGACTCAAGATAAACATACCTCCCTCCTTCCGCCCATTGCATCAATACGCTGCAAACAGTTGCGAGATTGGGTTCAATAAAATATTACAGCCGACTCAACTGTAGAGCAGGTACTTTGGGACCAAAGGCAGAGAACTGACAGGTCTCCAGCCAAGCGTGATGATACGTAATGATGTTTCTGTGACGGAGCGTTTCCAACAATCGAATCTACAGGAGGCTGAGTTTCATGACTTGATGACGATATCTCACACACCTCGCGCAAGATGCCAAGCAGATACGAGTGTGACTCTCCAACAGCAATTTTCTTCACAGAAAAACGTCCTAGGGTGATTCAGCGCACTCGAACACAAGCGAACAGACTTGGTGCACACCTGACACAAATACACGCTCCCGTTGGCACCCATTCCCTACCGATATTCCTCCTGAAAGAACGCTTTGAAATACTCCTCCGCCATCGCCTCGCGCGGAAATGCGGAACTCCGAACGCCGCTATCCAACGGTGGCGGACTTGATGGCCTTGAATTCTCGTTCGCAATCGCCAACAACTGAAAACAATTGGCTACGCGACTGTGTGCGCTGCTCACATTCCTTACTTACATAAGTACCACGTCCCTTAGCGAACTTGGAGGGAACGATCGGGCTCACGTGCACGGCTCGTCAAGGTTTCGGGATTTGCCGCCGTTCGTTACCCAAAACTCATTCTGAACGAGACCCCTAACCTAATTCATATTCCATTATGGATTCAGTCACCATCTTTCTGAAAGCGACGAAGCTCCCCGCCCAACAGGAATTCTGGAAAGCCGTTTGGGGAAAAAGGGACGCTCTCAAAGGGAAACTACAGGATTCGGGCGGAGAGGAGTTTGACTATCTGGACTTCGGGGAGCATTTTGGAGCGGTCAAAGAATTTTGCAAAGTCGTACCCCCCAAGCTCCACATTCTTGAAGAATATGCTACCGCATTTAACACATTCAGCAACAACACGGACCTGTACTACGCCAAAGGCGCCTGTATCATTGGACAACCCGGGATTGGTGAGTTATGCTTGGCTAAATGAAGCATACATAGTACATACTCATTCATTTAGGTAAAACGTGCTTTATCGTCTATGCGGTGGTTGAACGACTCCGCAACAAATTACCCGTTGCCGTTGACGTCACCGTTTGGGACACGTCCACCAAACGTTACCTGTTATTCAGTGCAGACGGCGTGGCCCTTCATCATGGTTACGATGATACCCCCTTGATATCTCACCCGGGCACATGGGCCCTGTCGGATTCGAATGCAATTATCCAGATCCCTATGCACACCTTTATGTTCAACAGTGACGGTCGCGCATTCCAGGTCACTTCTCCGAAGGAATCCCGTTACAAGGAATGGACCAAGCAGGCTGATGTCGAACGCTACTATATCGACCTTCCATCCGAGAAAGACATTGAGCGTCTCAGGTACGTTCACTTGTCTGTCATTGTGCGGCTAATCTATTGACACATGTTTTAGCCTCGTCCTAGGGAAAAACGTCACACGCATGAATGAGCTTGCAGCGCAATGGGGGCCTGTTCCCCGTACTCTGATCAAGATCCATGATAAGCCTCGCTCCGAGCGTGCTCTTGAGGACCTGGTCTACGTTCAGGTCAACAAAGATGCCAAAGATATCGCACACGTGTTGGCTGCCTTGAACGATGGTGACAGTACAGGCACCGATAAGGGGTCCATGATCTTCTTTGTCCGACCCCGCTACGATGATCTGGATCCTGATCGGCTGAGGCACAATGTATTCGTTCCGACCCCCTGGCTTCGGGACCAGGTGGTTGATGGACTACTCCAACATGAAGATACTCAGAGATTCGAGCTCTACAGTGTTATGGTGGGTTCCCCGGACGGTCGGCCATTAGCTGGTGGAATTTTCGAGACGATTGTGCATCGCTTCCTCGCCAGGGGCAATCAAGTGACCGTCCGCTGGTACACCGGCTCGGCGCCCGGTCCCCCCACTTCCCTTTCTTTTGGCACTTCCCTGACTTGGAGAGCCAACGTCGACCTCCGTTTCACTTCCTGTCCTTTCTATTGGGTCCCCAGGTCATCCAACTTTACTGGCATCGATAGCGCCATTGTCACTGAAGATTGCATCTACGCCATCCAGGTAACGACTGCAGAGAAACATGGGTTTCCAAAAAAAAGCCTTCAGAATTTCAGAAACGAACTACCGGAGGAGAGGAAAGAGTTGGAAATCAAATTCCTAGTCATTGGTCATATGAAGTCGCAAACAGAGAGTGTCACGCCGGATTTGATTCGACTGGTAGGGGAACTATCTGTTGTACAGTACTGGAGGGGGCCGAGCGCTTGAACCTTTGAACCTCGATGCTGCCCGCATTGAAATACACCTTGTGTATTTGGTTGAGTGTTCCTCAAATGCAATGCGGCGTCGCCGGCTGTACAAGGAGCTTGCAACGGAAATCTCTTTTCTCCGCCACACGTCCGAAATGCTAGTGCTGCCGCCGAACCCCCATGGGAGTGATCGCATCATCCTGGCGCTGCCTTCACGAATGTCTAGCTAGATCATGCCGGACGAGATGAATCGCCGTTGTCCCGACGACGGCACTATCTCTGTGCGGCGGTGATCCATTCCCGGGCTTCATCATTAGGACGAGGACTTTCAGCGCAATTTCGGACATTAACACCCTTAATCAGTTCATGTAGGTTGGTGGGACTTGGGGAAAAAAGGTCGCTAATAAGCATTACCTGTAATTTATCTGAGGCGGGCTTTACAACAGCTAGTAGTCGACAGGAGTGAATACTGTTGTGAAACTGAAATTGAGTCAACTCGATATTAGTAGATTACATAAGCAGACCTTACATCGGTCGCTTACTACTGTAGTTTCTGTAGTGACTACACTATAGTTTTCTACAAATACCATGCATCCATACAATGGGCCATGTCTAGGATGTTTGTTTCGAGTTACCTCCAACGGCAGCAACAAATATGATACTGGCCAAGTATGTTCGTACCACTTAGTGTATACAAATTTGTCAACAAATTCCACCTTGGAAATAAGCTTAGTTCACAATAAATATTCAAATATGTATTTGAAAAATGTATTTTACTTTGATGGCAAAACCAAGGCTTTCAAAAGAGTGAGAATAATAGCACAGAAATTATTCAAACTTGGTTTGATAATCCAAGTTTGGGCATGATAAAAGTACTTATTCTATAAATATAATTACAAACTTATTTTATCAACAGATTCTGCCTCGGTTAAATAAACATATTCTTGGTAACTAGGTAACTAAGAGTATGTTGCTGTAACTGAGGTGGAATCTGTTTATACAATAAGTTTGATGCTCATATTTAGTAAAAGCAGTTAGGATAAGTACTCTTATCATATCCAGACTTGGATTATCAAACCGAGTTTAACACTATTATTTAACCTTTTTGGAAGCCTTAGTTTCGCTATCACATTCAAATATATTTCCCAAATATATTTTTCAATATTTATTGTCTGTTACAATAAAGCCAGGTAGGCCTTAACGTAGACTCAAAAGGCTTGTAGAGACTGAGGGAAGACAAGTAGGTAGTGACACTTGACAGGCATCAACTACACATGAGGGTTCGAGGGTTAAGTCGCACTAGAGATAGTTGACTTAGAGGGGATCCAAGAATGGCCAGACAATCGAGCATATGATTGAGTGGATCAAGAATGGAGACTACGACAATAGTAACTACAGTTTATATAGTAGTCAGCAAAGGGCATGGACCAAGGCTGGATATATCCGATGAAACAGACCAAATCCGATATCCTTTGGGAGAGCGGATAAAGGACTCTTAGGTATGTTGTGGGTTTACTGGCACAAGGGCCACCGCTAGCTGTTGATGATAGGCTTGCTCTATGAGAGAGACTTGGCTTAACTTCACAAGGTCACTGTAGACTTTGGGCAAAAGAGATTGAGTATAAAAGAACTAAGGACTTAAGGTCCAAAGTGAACTACTTATATACGAGTACATGATGGCTGTGCTAGGGCTAAGGGTAACTAAGTATGGTAAGTGCACAGTCATACAATAATACGTAAGTGTCCGAAGTATCGGCACATGAGGTCAACATGAGGTTGCCTTGAGTACAACATGAGGATGTGGCTAATAGAAGGCCTCATGTATGTGGCGAGATCTAAGATGTGAATGATCAAAGATAGGAGAGATCTGCCACGATAAGAATGGAAGATGAGATCGGGAGATGCATCGGGAGATCGAGCATGGTACAAAACCAGTTTGTAACATCCAATGTTACATTTTCTTTCTCTCTTTGTTCTTTCTTGTTACTTCACTACTGCTTGTAACCACAGACACTGCCTTTGGGCCTACACATATGCTATATGAGTCCTACTTACGCCATCCTCATTGACTCACTCTAATTCCATTGATCCGATGACACATATCTTACGTCATATTCCTCTCGTCATCTTCTGCTCTTTTTACATCATGACTCATAGCTTATGACTCACATTTCCACTCTTTGTCACTATGACTCATTCCTTTTATTGTCATGGATATATCAGGTCTTGGTCTGTGCCCTCGTCCTGATACTATTTAAACCTTCGATACTTCTCATGTATTCCCCATTCTTGATCCACTTAATCATACGCTTGATTATCTGGCCATTCTTGGATCACCCCTAAGTCAACTATCTCTAGTGTGACTTCCTTCGAATCCTCGTGTGTAGTGTCGCCTGTCAAGTGCCACCACCTACTCGTCTGCCCATCAGTCTCTACGAGCCTTTTAGGTCTATGCTAAGGCCTACCCGGTCTTATCGTAACAAAAGATCAAGAATCTCTTCGACGCCCTGCCTTTGTCACAGTAGGCAATCATATCACCCTGTCGTCGCACTGCCCTTGACTCAATACTGCCTGGTGGAATCCCCGCCCCACAGTACACATCAACTCAGATCCATCCGATCCTGAGTACCACTCGCCCTCCAGCGAGAGTTCACTCGACACAACTATCGCTGATCTTGAAGATCAGACAGATCGCACCTTGTCTCAGCAGCTCTCCGCACAGCTGAGTATTCCTCATGTCCCCACACCCCCATTGCCCACTCTGATCGCCCTCACAGGCCATATCTTCGGAACCAACCCCGGACCTCCATCTCTACCTGGACCATCCTTGTCCCTTTGTACCTCCACTCCCATGTCTCACAGCAAACCCACCAAACTTTGTCTCAGTACCCCAGAACCTTTCGATGGTTCCTACAAAAAAGCCATCCCCTGGTTCTACTGCGTTGCCACATACCTCCTTGTTAATGAGGATGTTTACAACTCTGACACTAAGAAGGTTGCTTACGCATTATCCTTCATGACCAAGGGATCTGCCTCCACCTGGGCAGAAACCTTCCAACAAAACGCCCTCACCCACGCTCCCCCTAGCTTTGGTACCTGGGTAGCATTCTACGCCGACTTCAAGAAGGCATTTGAACACATGGACACCAAGGGAAATGCTCTCTCTTGGCTTGCAACTCACCATTGCACCTCTACCTCCGATCTGCCTACCTACGTAGCAGAATTCAAGAACCATGTCGCCGTCTCCGGCGTCACCGCTGCCAAAGTCCTTATCCAATACTTCTCCCTTGGTATCCCTACCAAACTCATGTGCCGTGTCATGGCCATGGACACTGTTCCCACCACTCTCAACCTCTGGTATGAGACAGCTATCCACTTCAAAACACAGTGGGACTGCGCTGACGACCTCGCTGGTTGTGCTAAGAAACCTACCACTGTTACGTTTTCTTTCTTTCTTTTGTCGTTCTCTGTTACTTCGCTACCGCTTGTAACCACAGACACTGCCTTCGGGCTTATGCGTATGCTGTTAGAGTCCCGCTTACACCATTCTTGTTGACTCACTCTAATTCCACTGATCCGATGGACGCATACATTATGTCATATTCCTCTCATCATCTTCTGTTCACTTCGCACCTTGACTCATAGCTTATGACTCACATTTCTGCTCTTCGTTGCTATGAATCATTTCTCTTATTGTCTTGGATATATCAGGTCTTGGTCTGTGCCCTCGTCCTGACACTATATAAACCCTCGATACTTCACATGTATTCTCCATTCTTGATCCACCTAATCATATGCTTGATTATCTGGCCACTCTCGAGTCATCCTTAAGTCGACTATCTCTAGTGCGACTTCCCTAGAACCCTCGTGTGTAGTAACGCCTGTCAAGCGTCGCTACCTACTTGTCTTCCCTCAGTCTCTATGAGCCTTTTAGGTCTACGCTAAGGCCTACCCGGTCTTATCATAACAACCACCCCTTTCCTCACCTCTTACCCTTCTGCCAAGAAGGAACAAGACCCCGATGCCATGGATGTTGACGCCATCCGCATTCCCAAGCTTACTCCTGAAGAGTGTGACCGCTGCTTCAAAAACAACCTCTGTCTCCATTGTCGAGAACCCAGCCACCGTGCCACCAACTGTTCAAAATTCCCCTCGAACAATGCCAAGAAGGTCAAGAAGACTGCCACAGCCAATGAAGTCCTGGCTCTGATAGAAGTAGAGGACAATGACGATGAAGATGAGACACCCACAGTCAAACGGGTATTTCCGGATTTTTGAAATGAGGAACTGATTCTACGCCAGTTTCCTCCTCTACTGCGTATACTAGCCCTGTACTCTTAGCCGATTCAACTCAGAAAGCAATCCACATTGTTTCCCAGCTTTTCGACCCGGCTAGTACTCGCAAAGTCATAGATGTCTCCCCCCTTGTCAACTCCAGTGCCGACATTAACTGCATCGATTGGGACTTTGTCAACAAACATCGCTTCCCAAAAACCCACCTCGAAAACCCCATCCCCATTTGGAATGTCGATGAAACCATCAACCACAAAAGCGCCATCCGATTTACCACTACCCTCGCACTCCACCTTCCAGATAAGCAAGTCCACCATATCAAATTCTTTGTCATGCACTGCGGCACCGAGAACGCCATCCTTGGACTACCCTGGCTTAAAAGTCATAACCCCATCATTGACTGGAAAGCCCATTCCCTCTCCTTCCCTGACCCCATCGACTCTGTTTTCGATAGAGAAACCTACAACAAAGCTTTAGCCAAAGCTGCCAAACTCCGCCCTCAGGTCATCCCCACCCTTCGACCCCCTTGCATCACAGTCGTCGACTCTGTTCACGATGAAAAACTCTTCGATTACCTTGAATCCTACTCTGGTGAATGGAATGTTCATTGAGAAATCTACCATTACCGTATCAACTGTGTTAGGAAGATTGGTTCCCGCTTCACCTGTGGCGTCCTCCCCTCCACCAGCAAGGTCACTACCGCCACTGAACTTGCAATCACTGCTGACACTGCAAAACCCAAAACCGTCCTTCCCTCAGAATACTCTGACTTTGCCTCCATCTTTTCCAAAGAATTGGCGGATCACATTCCCCCCTCCCATCTGTACGACCACGAGATCAACGTGGATGACTCCTTCGTTCCCAAGATAGGGAAAATTGACCCCCTCTCCTCCAATGAGAAGGCTGTCACTGAAGCCTTTCTTGAAGAAAATCTCGCCTCTGGAAAGATTCGTCCTTCCAACTCACCTCAAGCTTCGCCTTTCTTCTTCGTCAAGAAGAAGGATGGTTCCCTTCATCCTTGCCAGGACTACCGCTATCTGAATGAACATACCGTTCAGGATGGCTACCCCCTCCCTTTGATTTCTGACCTCATCAACAAACTCAAAGATGCTCAGGTCTTTACCAAGTTCAACGTCCATTGGGGATACAACAACATCCATATCAAAGATGGACATTAATGGAAAGCCACCTTTATTACTCACAAAGGCCTCTTTGAACCAACCATTATGTTTTTTAGTCTCACCAACTCCCCTGCCACCTTCCAGTAATTCATGAATGACTCCTTCCGCAATATGATTGCAGAAGGATGGCTTGTTGTCTACATGGATGATCTCCTGATCTTCTCCCCTGACAAAAAGCTTCACACTGAATGCACTCATTGTGTTCTTGAATGAATGAAGGAACTTGACCTTCATCTCAAACTCGAAAAATGTCAATTTGCCACTAAAGAAGTTGACTACCTTGGAATGATCGCCTGAAGCAAACACTCTAAAGCAAGAGTGAATGACTAGTAGGAGTGATAAGAGAACTGGTGCTCAGGCAGGAGTGAGATGCGAGAAAGCCAAGTAAACTTTGATGGAGTTTACTGGCACTGATTCATGGGTTTATATACCACTACAAGTGTTTGTGTCTATTTGGTATAAAGGTCCATGCGTAGATAAGAGAGTATTCCGCCATTGGTCGGAATCTCATGGAATGTCATGGAAGCATTCAGCCCTGATGCTGTGCGAGATAAGAGAAATAGTCATGTGATATGGATCATATCTGATTGGACAACGAGTTCATAGGCTGTGCGTAATGTGGCAGCTAATCGGATTGAGTTCCGAACATAGCCTTAGCATGAGGTGGGCATGTGTTGGTCATGTGACCTAGAAAGTGAGGACATAAGAAAAGTCATAAGTGTTTGTATGAATAGGGGAATGTTCATAAGTGTTGAAGAAGATAGGGGTTATGGGTGTGTTCATAACATCACCTGTCCTGGCAAACTCGTCATGGACCCTGTAAAACTCTCAGGCATCGCTGATTTGCCTATCCCAGCCAAGCTCAAAGATGTCCGCTCCTTCCTCAGATTCGCCAACTTCTACCAGTGTTTCATTCCTCACTTCTCCGAACGTGCCCACCCCCTGATTGATCTTACCAAGAAAGATCAACCCTGGTCCTGGATGGACACCCATCAGTCTGCCTTCCTTGATCTGAAGGCCAGCTTCCTCGCAGAACCCATTCTCCGTTTTCCTGACCTCACCAAGCCTTTCACTGTTGCCACCGATGCTTCCAAATACGTGTCTGGCAGCATCCTCCTCCAAACTGACTCGAACGGCAATTGGAAACCCTGTTCCTACCTCTCTCAGTCATTCGCCCAAGCTGAATGTAACTACGATGTCTATGATCGTGAACTCCTTGCGGTCATTCGCTCCCTCAAAGCATGGAGACACTACCTCCATGGACACCCCACTCCTATCACGGTCTTTTCTGACCATAAGAACCTCACCTATTTTCGACAACCCCAAAACCTTAATCATCGCCAAGCCCAATGGCTTCTTGACCTTGCTGACTTTGACCTCTCTTTCTCCCACGTCCCCGGCGCCCTCCTCACCGGTCTGGATGCCCTATCTCGTCATCCCAATCACATGTTCGACGAATCTGACAATGAAGATGTCACCCTCCTTCCTGATTCCCTCTTTATTCGCCTCATTGACACTCACCTCACGGAACAAATTTGTTCCTCCTCCGTCTCTGACCCCTTGGTCCTCGACTACTTCCAATCTATGGACAGTGGTCTTCCCACATCCTTCTGTGCCCGTTTCGGCGATTGGAAATACACTGATGGTGTGTTGTCCTATCAAGATCGCATCTACGTTCCATCCTCCGGAACTCTCCATCATGACATCGTCTCCCATTGCCACGACTCCACCTCCGCCAGTCACCCTGGTTATTTGAAAACATGTCAACTCGTCACCACCAACTTCTGGTGGCTGGGACTTGCCAAATTCGTCTGTTCCTTCATCTCTGGTTGTACCCTTTGTCAGCAAATGAAGGCCAACACACATCCTACCATTCCCCCACTTACCCCTATTCCCTCCTCCTGCACCCGCCCCCTCCAACAGATCTCGTGCGATCTCATCACAGATCTCCCGGTCTCTGATGGTTATGATTCACTCTTGGTCGTGGTTGACCATGGCCTTACTAAGGGGGTAACTCTGTCCAACTAAGAAAACGGTAACTGCTGAAGGCATCACCAACTTATTCTTCCACAAAGTCTACACCCAATTTGGTCTTTATGATAAGATCATCTCTGATCGTGGTCCCCAGTTTATTCGCTCACAATCACCATCCTCATTCCGTCACCGGCAAATCCCCCTTCTTCCTGATGATGGGCTTCGAACCCCGTCCCCTCCCCACGACCCTGACTTCTTCGGATCTTCCCGCTGTAGAAGCACACCTCAAATCCCTCTCTGCAGCTTGCAACGAGGCACTCACTGCCCATGACATTGCCTGCAATATCATGAAATCGCGATCAACTCGTGGTTTCAAACCCTTTTCCAAAGGCGATAAGGTTTGGCTCGAAGCCCGCAACCTGAAATGCGACCTCACTTCCCCCAAATTCGCTCCAAAACACGAAGGACCTTTTACCATCACGAAGGTCTTATCTCCCCTTGCATATCAACTCCGCCTCCCTTCCACATGACATATCCACCCCATGTTTCATGCTTCCCTCTTATCACCCTATCATGAAAATGCCGTCCATGGACGGAACTTCCCGCAACCCCCTCCTGATATTATCTCCAGAGAAGAAGAATACGAAGTCGAAAAGATCCTTCGGCATTGTGGTCATCCGTCATCCTATTCCTATCTTGTCTGATGGAAGGGATATACCGCTGAAGAAGATTCCTGGGAATTGGAGTCGAACTTATCTAATGCCCCTGATATCCTTACCGCTTATAAATGGCTCCACTCCCTCCTTCGCCCCTCAGTCTCTTCTTCCTCACAAAACACCAAATGCACCAAACAACTCTCTGTTCGCCGCATCTCCATCGATATGTCGTCCCCTTCGTCCTCCAACGTTGCTTCCCTCCTTGCCTGTCTTTCTGAGACCCCATCCATCTCCACCGTATCCTCTCTCACGCCGTCATCCGCCCCTGCATCACCCACCTCTGTCCTTGCTGAACCAGGCTGGGATGCTGCTGTAGAAGAAGCTTGGCATCCTTCTACCCCCTACATACCTTTCTGTCCTGTCTTTTCAGTTGATTTACCCTCTGCCGCTCATCACCTAGTCGATGCTACTAGAACCCTTGACTCCAATAACTAACTTCACCACCTCCTCACCGACTCTCGACTCACTGTCCCTATCTCCACCCACCTCGACATGGGATCTCCTCTCTTCACCCTCTATCAGGCTTTCCTCCAAGCTGAACAACTCATGCCCACCGCGTGCACCTGCACCCTCATCTCCACCCAACTTGGGCCCCTCCTTGCCTCCAATCTTCATTCCATCAGGAACAACCTCCGCAACCACCTTTTCGATGCCCTATACCAGCTCAAAATGCCTGACCTCATCGATGACATTGAACGATACTGCGCCGAGATGGCCCAACAACGTCTCATCCCCTACCCTATCCTACCTGTACCTCTCACAGATTGCATCTCATCCATACCTGCTGCCACTACCCCTTCTGCTTCATTGTCCCCTCTAAATTCAGAAGAAGAACAGGTCATGGAACAACAGGAACAGTTGTGGACCGGTGTAGAGGAGCAGATCTCCCTACTACCGAAATAGATCATATCCAGCGTCTACAACTGTCCCAGAAAGTCATTGGTACGTCTCGTGCACTTCTCCGACTCGAAGGACTTTCTTTTACCACATTTTTATTGATCCACTTTACTCGTTTTTATGTCCGCGTTAGTCCACGGACCTATTTTTCGTACTTAACATTTATTAGATCCAACGATCGCTTCGGACTCACACAGGCGACTTCGTTCACGTTCGTATTCATTATATTTCAACGTTTGATATTGTTTTTGACTTATCATTCACATTTTGACAACCGTTACTACGTTTCAACTTATTTCACATCTTGTCGAAGTCTAGGGTATGCCCGGACTATAAAGCCATGTGACACGATATGAAATAAGTATCTTCTGGATCTCTCTCGTGTTCCCCATCGTCGTCTCATAGTGAGAAAACTTGTTCTCGCCCCGCGTCATCGTCATCGTCAGCGTCATCGTCATCGTCGTCTCGTTATCGTCCCCACGCGTGGTTTAACAAACCGTTGATTAGTCCGATTGACTTCGGACTTCGTTCTCTACCTTCGGACCTGTTTTCAAGCGTCGGACCAGCTTTGTGCTGGCTCGGTTGGTTGACTGTATCCTTCTTTTCTATACTCCTCTCCCTAGAACCCTTGGGGACGAACCTCTCGCCTCAAAACTAACCTGTGTGCTTGGTCTCCAAGCGCACTTAGGATCTTTCACCGGTCGACGTCACACCGACCATCTCAACCCCTCCCATCCCCGTTATAACCAGGCATGCTACTCCTGCCACCACCTCGGTCACTTTCAGATCGACTGCCCTGCCCACCAGTGCGGCAAGTGCCTTCACTGGGCCCCCGGACACTGTTCCAAACCATTGTCTTTATCCCCACCGCTCCCCCGCACCTAGCCCTCCCTCGTCCTCTTCCTCCTCTTCCAGACGTTCTCATACGTCCTCCCAATCCTCTCGCCGCACGCCCCCTATTCCCCCACCTGTCATCACTTGTCGCTCGGACCCTGAGTCAAGGTCCCCCTCCCCTTACATTGAGCATCAGCAAATCCAGGTTTTTGCCATAGTACTCATAGTGGTCATAGTAAAATCATAGTAGCCATAGTGTCATAGTGTGTGACAGACTTGCCATAGTACTCATAGTATATGATAGACTTGTTATAATATTTATAGTATGTGATAGTCTGATACTGGGCAGTCATAGACTTGTCACAGTGTAACACAGACTGTTCAAATCCTATGATTACGAGTCCTTCCTGTTAAGGAAGGCAAGTTTTACTTCCATTGTTTGCAGCGTGCCTTGATTCAGGATAATGCAGCCATGAGAAAGTATCAGCTACATTCCGAAATGACACAACCACATTCTGAAACAAGACAATGTGCAATGCTTGATCCTCCCGTTCGTTGTTGCATCAAAAAGGAAACCCTGCTATCACTTTGATGGGGACATCATGTATTAAAATCGTTTCGTAGAAAGATATTCGATTAGCTAATACATGGTAGTAATGCAAGTTCAGCTTTCACAGGCCGCTAACATTTCTTCACCGCTCTCAGTCTCTGATGTATTCATACGAGTATCGTGATCTGACACATTCAATCTTTTGAGGGGTTTGGTGGGCATTGCAAGCAACTCTTTGTTGTACAATGCTCTTTTGCGGATTACGATGATCGATTTCTTGTTTGACTCGTTTTGTGTCCGGATGGCATCATGGCGTCTCTGTTTGGCAGCCTATACATCACATCAGTGATTTGTTGACGGCTTACTATACAGTGACTCCAAAAACCGTTGCAATAAGTACACACAATGCAGTGTACAAGGCACACTGCATGCACACATAGGAATTACATTTAGGCATAGTGGGATGGAAGATAGTACCTACCCCTGGCTACAA
>JBBPMD010000427.1:0-23928 GCA_038090095.1 Zangia roseola
CAATACAGTGTACGATCGAGAGCTAAACAAGTGATTTGAGTTTACACGCTGGTCGAGGGGAATTAGGACGGACATGTAAGAGGGGGAGAATGATGGTGAAGACAACGTGTTTGTCTGGGCGGGAGGGGAGACCATCCAATTTGGAGTCGTGTGTCATTGGAGACGAGTATATATGCAATAGAAAGGCGTAGCCGAACTTGATCGAGGATTAGCCGATGCAATCTAGGATGGACACGAGGCGGGACGACATACGAGATTAAATGGCGACGCGTTGGTGTTTGTGCCCTCCAAACCGCGGGTAAGCGCTTCGACACAGAGGACGCCACAGACGGAGCAAAACGTAAACCAGCAGAGGGCTGGGGTCTCTTGGTGGGGGGCCCATGAAGCAAGGGCGGGCGGGAGGACGTGTGTGGTCTGTGCGAGGGTGGTGAGCCAGAAGAGGAGGGACGTTGATAAGAAGTAGAGGGAGGGGAGACGAAGGAGGAGGCGGACGAGGGAGGAGGAGAAGTCGAGAGGGAATATGGCACGAGAGAGGGATGGATGTCGTGGTACGACGATGTTGTGAATGCGGTGTATGAGGACTGCCTGGAGAGAGTGAGCAGGATGCGGAGTAGTGAATTTGGAGAGACAGTACCATCACGACGAGACCGACGATGTAGCCCGATGTGAGGAATCCCCATGGAGAGACGGTGTCGAGCATGATGGTAAATAGAATGAGTTAGTCATCTTGTATTATATGTCTGTTCTGCACTCGCTCTCGCGTTCTCTGCCTGCCATCGGCCTCGCAGCAAAACACGTCCGCGTGCTCAACACCCCCATTTCATTTTACGACAACCTCGTCGTGTGTATTAGACTCATCTCCTTTCATTCACTTACTTACTCTCCGTAGCATGTCCTATCTCGCGCAAAACGTCGCATATTTCTCTCCTCTCTCTACATCGGCCCCTCCGAACACAACCTCGTAAGCACACCGTCCGACGCGTCTTCTCCCGCTCACCCCCTCCAGCTCGCCGCGCTCGACACCGCACTGCGCAAAAACGACCGTCTCCACCTCCACCTCACCCTCGATTACAATCGCTCCACAAGACCAGGCCCAGACTCCCCCGTTCTCGCCCTCCTCCCCCTTCTGCGCGCACATGGTCACAGGGTTCACGTCTCTCTCTTCCGCAGCCCATACCTCGGCCCGCCCATCTCCTCCCTCGTCCCCCCGCGCTTCAACGAAGGCTGGGGAACCTGGCATCCCAAAATTTACGGCGCCGACGACGACGTCATCATCAGCGGGTGTGTTCTCTCCTTGCTCGGTCCCGCTCGAGCTCACCAGACATAGCGCCAACCTTAACACATCTTACTTTACCAACCGCCAAGATCGCTACCTCCATTTCACCGCGCAGCCATCTCTCGCAGACTATTGCTTCTCCTTTCTCCAGCTAATATCCTCCCTTTCCTACACTATTCTCCCTGCACCCGGCGTAGACACGCCTGTAATACAATGGCCCGACCCTTCCGTCCAGCCTTGGAAAATACATTCCAAGGTCTACAACGCACTGACTCAATTCCAGGCTGCCCGTCTCTCCTCCTCCCTTCCCTCCGATGACACCATCCTCTTCCCCTTCATTCAAGGCGGTCAGTTCAATATCCGTGAGGAAGAGCGCACCTTGGCCATTCTCTTTGACCATTTGCAATCTCACCATTCCACCGGCAGTCCTCCCCCCCTCATGACCTGGACTAGTGGCTATTTCGGCCTTTACAAACCCTATCAGGATATGATTCTCAAATCACCCGCCGCTTGCCAGGTCATCGCTGCTGGTCCAAAGGTGGTACCCATTTCCCTTCATCCCATCTCTCGCTAACCCATACTAGGCAAACGGCTTCTACGGTTCCCGCGGATTGTCCGGTCTCATTCCCGAAGGGTACACATTACTCGAGCAGAGGTTCATGCGTGCAGTTCGCGCCGCGGGTCGTCTCTCCGATCAACACGACGATGCCGTCACTCTTTCAGAATGGGAACGATCGGGTTGGACTTACCACGCCAAAGGTAGTCTAGTCACTCTTTCACTCCCCACACAGATGCTCATACTCCCCAGGCATTTGGTTATCGCCTTCCAGAGATAGTCACCCAATGCTAACCATGTTTGGTTCCACGAACCTGAACTCACGGTCCGCAAACCTTGACACCGAACTTTCATTTGTAATGGTCACGTCCTCACAGGAACTGCGACGAACCCTCCACGAAGAGGTTCTTAATTTACGACGATGGGCCGGGCCGTGGAGAGGTGCGGATAGAAAGGTTCGTTGGCGGACAAAGGCGATCGTTGGCCTCGTTGAAGGAATGCTGTGACTTGGTATCATTCTTCCACTCCCAACTCACCAATAACACCCTTGCCCAACTATCCGTATTTCAAGATCTGCGATCCGATGTCCAGTATGCGTACAGCGCATGGTCAGGGTACTGCATAAAAAGCAATACAATCTCATTCATCTCACACACCAGACTCCGAAGGATTCGCCGCGGTAAAGCATCCAGGGTAGTCTCTCACGACTCTCCGCCGGACGCCGTTGGCTTCTCCAATTTCAGTGGATCACTCTTGACCTTTCTCTTCTCTCCTTTGTCGCCGTTACCGTTCGGAGGCGTGATGTATTCGAACTTCCTTGTATCGAGGTTGAACGTGACGGGCCCCTACATGCGTCGTCAGCCTGACAAGTCTGGGACGTGACAACACATGCCTCGTTTGTCAAGCTCACGTCCATCATGGCACCAAACTGACCGTCTACGCCTCTGAGTCACTCATCGCGCGACACCATAAACGCCAATATACCTTTGATGCGATCTGGGACGTACAACGCTTGCATCCTGTCGAGAAACACGCCATACAGATGACGCGACGACTCCGCGGACTGTCCGAGCACGTTCGATGAGCCCGTACGAGAAGCCTCGGACAAGAAACATACCATCGCCCTGTGAAAATCCGGCTTGTTCCCCTTGGTCGTGTTGGCCATGAGCGTGAACTGGGACACGCAGAGGACCTCGCCTGCGATGTCCTTGACGCTGGTCTTCCACGTCGCACCGTTGGCGTCCGAGAAGACACGCATGGAGAGTCTGTCGTATGGTCGTCAGCTTGATCGAACTTGGAAATGAATCACGGTCAACATTTTTTGGGAGAGGATGTCGACGTCCGCGGGGGTATCGTCTAGTCTTGCGACGTGACGGGATGAGTACTGTACAGCAGGGGTGGAGACTGCGTACCGGTTCCAATGCCGACGAGGACCATGAGTCCTTTTGATATGCGCGAGATCACTTTGTCATCGACTGTAGGATGTGAGGCGGTCGGCGTCCAAGTTGGACTAGATGGCTTACCAGTGACGGATGCGGACGTGACGCGTTGTACGACTGCTCTCATGATAGATGAGATCAAACTACCAAGTACATCGTCTAAATTAGGCAAGCTACTTGTATGACACCACACCCCAAACACCAATCTCCAGAATAAATCGTTGCTATTTGACCGGGCGCGATCCCCTTTTGTGATGTACGAAAGACGACGCTTAGTCCTCGAGCATCTCTGCGAGGGATCAGTAAATTAAACAACGACGCGCGTATCACTCACCGACGGACGGTACATGGCACGTCGGTCATGCGATGGCGATACCTGACGCTCGCTTCCAAACCACGCGGTTGTGATACCTCGCTAGGCTCCTCGTCTGCCCATATCCAGCAAAAGTCACGGATATACATGCTCTCCACATACAACGCCGGATGGTCCCTGTCGAATAGTCAGCGGTACGAGTGGCAAACAAACGACGCGACGCACGCCCCAGGCACAATAAAGATGGTATTCGTCTCTGGATCTTTTCTGGCGACAAACATCCGTTCCGACATGCCACTGAGTTTGGCCCCTTGACCGATCGTGTAACTCCAGAGTCCTTGATGCACCCCGACGCGTTTTCCGGTGGTCATGTCCACTATCGGGCCCGGTTTGGGTACGATGTATTGCGCTGAAAAAAAGTCCGAACGCACGCTCGTCACCAGAACGAGGACAACGTACACAAAAATTCGCTGAATCGCCTTCGTTCGCCCACAAAGCAGAGACCCATGCTTTCATCCCTGGTTGCTGTCGGTAACTTCCACTCGGCAGCCAGACGCCGCACCTGCGCTTTTGTCAGCCGGGAGAGAGGGAACAGAGCACGCGAAAGGCTGTGTTCGGAGATGGAGGAGAGGTAATACGTTTGATCCTTGGTCGAGTCGACGGGTTTCCAGAGCATGGGACGCGGCCTGGCGTGATCGCGCGTGTCCCAGGCCTTGTGAGCATAGTGCCCTATCGAGGCGCAGTCAGGAATACCGATGAACGTGGTTTCATGTACGCGTACCGGTTGCGAGCCACGCATTCGAGAACGCAGGGTCCCTTGAAAGACTATCCAAAAGTGCCCCAAATTTGACTTCCCTGCCTGTAGGGTGAGAACGACACCCAGACCGAAAACGCGTCTCACTTGTTGCACCACACGTCGGGATTGGGTGACAGCCCCGACGCCCACTCTTTCAAAGACGGCTCGAACACGCGTAACCAATATTCCTGACTTAGATCGATCTGCTCACCAGTCAGGCGACCTTGGTCGGCGTGAAAATGGAACGTACCATTTTGACCGGTATATCGAGCATCCGACAAACGCTCTGCACGTCCTCCCAGTCCTTCTTCCATTCACACCCGTCATCTGAGCCCGATTCGTCGCGTGTATCCCAGTTGCGCATGAAGACGGCGGAGAGGTCATATCCCTGAGTAGCATAAGTCACCGGAAACGCAATGGAGGGGGACAGACTGACGTTGGACGCGTCGGCAAGGAACTTCGCGGTCACGGAGGAGTCGACGCCGCCGGACATGGCTACGACGACTGTACCGACATTTGAACGTGTCTGGACTTGGTTTGACTTGACACACCTTTGTCGCCTTTCGATGGCGTGGTCGAGCGTGCATGGTAGTTTTGTATGGAAATGCGTCGCCAACGTGCGGGACGATGTCGGACAAGAAAGTTGAGTCTGAGCATGTCGATATGTATGACAAAGCCTACTACTAACGTAGATCATCTTTCGACCATGGTCGTCGGAATCAAAACTGACGGTGAATCTCCTCCCTCACACGCTTGCACTTTTCGACTCACATGTACTGGAGGTCCGTCACAGGCCGAGATCCTCCTCAGAGTGACCTCCGCGATCGCTGCAGAGTTGATCAAATCGCACGACGCCAATGACACCGTCTCTCTCAACGAACTCCGCGCAAAGATGTCGAAACGGTTTGGGTTCGGAGGTGTTCCCAGACTGGTCGACATCATCAGCGCGATTCCAGACGACTACAAGAAAGCGCTCCTGCCAAAGCTCCGTGCGAGACCGATCCGGACGGCGAGTGGGGTACGCTTGTTTTACGGCGTTGTTCCGCCCCACGAAGGGCTCATGGCGTTTAGATTGCGGTGGTTGCGGTCATGTGTAAACCTCATCGATGTCCGCACATCGCCATGACGGGGAACATCTGTGTGTGAGTGTGTGAGATATCGAGGTCGTCCATGTCCGATGCGTTGCATAGGTATTGTCCAGGCGGACCGGACTCGGATTTCGACTATAGTACACAGAGCTACACGGGTTACGAGCCTACGAGCATGCGTGCCATCCGAGCCCGTTACGATCCATACGAGCAGACACGTGGGCGCGTCGAACAATTGAAAGCCCTCGGTCACAGCGTTGACAAGGTTTGTGGCATCACCCACTTTACCGTGTCGATCCAGATCATGCTACCCAGGTCGAATTTATCATCATGGGCGGCACATTTATGAGCATGCCGGAGGATTATCGCACAACGTTTATCGCTCAGTTGCATAATGCCCTCTCAGGCTTTACTGGCCTAGACGTCGATGAAGCCGTTCGCTATTCGGAACAAAGCAAATCAAAGGCCATTGGGATCACCATCGAAACTCGGCCGGACTACTGCCTCCGTCCTCATCTCGGGTAAGTCTGATCACTGACTTGCACCAATGTCGATACCCGAACAACCGCAGTCAGATGCTCCGTTACGGTTGTACGCGTCTAGAAATCGGAGTACAGTCTGTCTACGAGGACGTCGCAAGAGATACCAACCGTGGACATACGGTTCGTGCAGTATCCGAGTCTTTCCATCTCGCAAAAGATGCTGGCTTCAAGGTCGTCGCACACATGATGCCCGACCTCCCAAACGTTGGACTCGAGAGAGATCTCGAGCAGTTCAAGGAGTATTTCGAGAACCCTGCCTTTCGGAGTGATGGTCTCAAAATATATCCAACACTGGTCATTCGCGGTACCGGTCTTTATGAGCTTTGGCGCACCGGACGATACAAGAACTACACACCAAATGTGTTGGTTGACGTCGTCGCTCGTATTCTTGCCTTGGTACCCCCATGGACGAGAGTGTACCGTGTCCAAAGGTAGTTCATGTCGTTTTCGGGGAGAGGCCATTGTATAAACTCACCAACAGAGATATACCACTGCCCCTCGTCACGAGCGGCTGTGAAAACTCGGGGAACTTGCGGGAGCTCGCTCTTAATCGCATGAAAGACTTTGGTGCAGATTGTCGAGATGTACGATTCCGTGAAGTGGGGGTAAGTCCTTTCATGCCACGTCACCCAGTATATTCCGGTTTCACCTCCTGGTAGATCCACGAAATTCATCACAAAGTCCGACCAGAATCGGTGGAACTTCTTCGTCGAGATTACACGGCGAACGGTGGATGGGAGACGTTCCTGTCTTACGAAGATCCTGAGCGAGACATTCTCGTCGGTTTACTGCGTCTCCGTAAATGTTCAGACGAAGGTACGTTCCGACCGGAGCTAGTTCGCAACGAGGGCGCGGAGGGTGGCTCGAGTATAGTGAGGGAACTGCATGTCTATGGGACGGCAGTGCCGGTGCATGGACGTGATCCGACCAAGTTCCAGCATCAAGGGTTTGGTACACTGTTGATGGAAGAGGCAGAACGGATAGCAAAGGAAGAGCACGGGAGTGTAAAACTGGCTGTTATTTCGGGTAGGTCTCCCATTCGACGACGCACGACTTTGTTGACGTTCTCTTCAGGGGTTGGCACGCGAGATTACTACCGCAAACTTGGATACGAACTCGATGGGCCATACATGAGCAAATCGCTTGTATGACATGTACGCATTGTACACGTATTTCTATTTTCTCGATTCTCCGTCTCGTGCTGGTCACTGGTCACCCATGATGAGGGTATGAAAGTTTGGAAACACCAACTCCTCCTCGACAGTTTTTCGTATGACGTCTTGAATGAACCGCTCGACCCGCGTGACGTTCTTCAACACATGTTTATCCGCTTGACCAATTTCACTCTCGATCAGAATAGACGGCAGTAAACGTTGGCCGACTGGCAAAGGCTTTCCTTCTCGTTTTCCTCCTGTATCGTCCTCCATCTCGGGGGGCGTACTCGACTGACTCCGTTCCCGTCGACACGCAGGTCCGTAAGGGTCCAGATCGTCCAGTATGCAGATGTGAACACGTCCGCGGCTACCTTCATACGCGACCGCTACCTCCCCATTAAACACGAGGCCCGTGACAGAGAGCTTGATCGGTAACGACATGAACGACGGCGATGGGTAATTAATGAGCAACGACGTCGTGAGCGTGAGCCGTAAATTCGAATGCCAATTCAAGTAGAGGTGCAACTGGAGATCCGGTCGTGTCTGCTGTTGATCTAGTGGAATCGGAACTGCCAGTGGACGCGAGGGCGACGCCTGCCTCGTCATCGGACGACACACCGCTACAGACGAGGCCGAGGAACCTGGAGCCTTCTTAGGAGACGCCGACATCGACCCCGCATGAAACAACCCCGACGACCTCGACCTCGACACGCCCATCGGCCTCCCCACCTCCCCCAAGCTCGGCAAACTCATGCTCATGTTCGCGTGGACATTGGCAGGCATCGGCGTCGGGCCCGCACTCCACATATCCCGGGGTGACCCCGGGTACAGCGCCGGCGTCGACGCAAAGACGTCCACGACAGCCGGTCCACGGCCGTACCGAACATGCGGGGGGAGGTGGTGATACGCGAGAGTGTCCTCGGCGAGCCCGCGTCGTGTTGCTCTGCGTGAGACCCACTCGAACCCGTCTTCGTCCTCGTCTTCCTCGTCCAGGCGCGTCGGTGCTGGCGCGGTCATGGCGCGCTCTGTGACCTTGACGTTGTCTTGCTCTGAGATGGACTCGGTGTCGGAGGCGTCGTCTTCGAGAAAGTCGCGGTGGATGTCGCGTAGATCGACGAGCTCGACGTCGGGTGGGTTGGTGCCGACATCAAGGCTGATGATTTCGACGGGGCCGATGAAGGAGGGACGTTGGGTGTGCGTGAGTTGGTGGTTGAGGAGGGTGACAAGGGTGTTGGCGAGGGAGGCGTCGAGTTTGTGCCATTCGAGGTCGATTGACATGGTGGTACTCTCACTACTTTCGACAACGGCGTGAACGACAGTACTCGTTCACGTCAATTTGATGGACTGTCGTGTGGCACGACGACGACAAATGCCATCAACGTTTGCAATTCAACATCGTATACGACACATCACCACAACTAGCTGGCGACCAGAGCGCGCAGAGTCCTATCTAAATCACCTCCGTTGTCCGAGAGTGCCTTCTCAGCCTGCACATGGGAGATGTCAAACTCCTTCACCTGGAGGCAGTCAGTGATGACCCTTGCGTCGACGTCGAGCACACATACGATCACATCCATGTCTTCTTTCTTCACAACCACTTGTCCTTTGATTGATTTGACTGGCTTGCGATCCAGCACCAACTCGCGGAGACTCGCGTCTAGTTTTGTTTTGGAATAGGAATAACCATCACTGAACTAGGATCGTCTCGGAAAAGCAGTACGGAAAAAAGGACTTGTAGAACATACTTGCGCTATTACTTCTGCCTCCCGCCCGTTGTACAAATCGTTGGTCTGCATCGTGGTGAATGGTGGCGGTGCTCAAACTAAAGTCATCATCGATATGGTGTATTTTTTGGTCCAAAGGAAATTACAGCTAACACCGGACTAAAATGCCAGCGAACGTCTTACTCTAGGAAGGATATCATCAAGTCTACAAGTCCTCGTGCGCCCAGAATGAGGCTCCCTGTCCCATGCATCAACCCAAAGTGACGGTAACAGTTGAAGGGGAGTGAACAAGAAAGAATGCACAGAATGCACACGCGAATGAAACCAGAGAACGCACGAAGATGCCCTGCAGGTATGACAATAGCGAAAAAAGGATTTGGTGCAAGGTGACGGGAATCCGTAGAGGGCGTTAACAACGTTATATAATTGAAATAAATTTCGCTTGCTTGAATTTGGGTCGATACTACGCAACGCAGGGGGGGTTGCCGAGCAATAGCTGTAGATAGGCTTGCAAACGTCTAATAGAACGAGGGTATATCTGATCATCACGTTAGGAGTCGTATGGTAAAAGTGTTCAAGTTTGGTGTTGTCCATCACAAATCACAATCGCTCTTCTGGTCGGGGTGTTGGAGTCCGCGATGGGAAAGGAGAGCCATAAGGTGCATTGAGATACCGAGACGTTGATTCCATCTCCGAAAAATACTCGCCCTCCACCAGGGGTCCTGACTTGTCTGCCAGCCCAAGGGCAGAGGCAATGGCACGAGGGCTCCCGAACGGCGACGGCTTCTTGGTAGGGAACTCCCCCAAGATCGGGTCCTTTTTACCGATGGGGAGATCAGGAAAGGGTGTTTTGCTCCCCGTGGAAGTGACTATGAGAGGCTCCCTGGATGGAGGCTGGTTGTACATCGCCGTAGCAGCGAGCACAGTGGAGGCTCCAATAATAAATGAGAGCGTGACATGGAAGTCAAAAAGCACCACCGACGCAAGGAAGGAAAGGATGATGGATATGGACGTGGCGAAGCCCTTGAGGATGTTGTCCGAGTATTTGATGACAACTGCCGTAATCAGGCCCCCAAATACTTGGACAGCCACGGTAGCCCATGCCCAGCCACCAAAGTTGCGGAACATGAAGTAGATGAGACCATCGGAAGTCGGGGGCTGAGGAGCGTACAGAATGGGGAGGAGGGCCGGGAGGAGGGAAAACAAGGATAGTTGGACATTCCGTACCCATAGATCGGCCTTTGAATTCTTGAGAACCATCTCGAAGTACACGCCGGCTAAGCCAGATGTGAAACAGGCAGCGGTAACGGCACCAAAACCCTTGAGAGGGCTCATGATATGGATGTGTAATGGTGCCGCATCGTGAGCGCTGCCCACCCGAATTTCTCTTGTACCAATGTTCGACGAGGAGGTTTGAACTTGAACGATACCAACACCGATGGCCAGGAAGAATAATGAGAGCCACTTGGTCGGCGAGAGCTTCATGCGAAGAAGTAAGGCGGAAAATGCAGCGGTTGTCAAAATCTTCATCTGGTAAGCAACTTGAAACGAGGCGACAGGCAAGTTCCCGATGGCAACGAATTGGAGAGAGTTTTGTACGACGTAAAGTAGGGCGGGAATTGAGAGTTTCCAACAATCTGTGCTGAAGATATCACTGCAAACTTGGCGGAAGGGAGCGGACCAGGGAGCGAGCGAGTAAATGGTGCCCCAGAAAGACTTGCGAGACGACCCGGGTTGATCCACATCCTTGGCTCTCCAGAGTGCGATGAAGAAAGATATTGACCCCTTGAGAATCTCCCCCAAAAGGACAGCAGAAGCTGGAGAGTAAGACAAGTGAGCGGGGGTGGACACCCGTGAGTAGTGCATCACTATGGACAATGACGCATTCTGCACAGCAAGGGTCACTAGCCTTGAACGGATAATTTTTAGTTTGGTGTGGTGAACAGAGCACGAATGAGGCTCACGAAAGATATTTCAAGGGCATTCCACAAAAGATTGGCTCTCTGGAAGATGCACGAGCCTCTGGTGACACGTCGACAGGAGATTGGTTGAGTAGGAGACCTGACGATTTGCTAGACAAGTTATCGAGGGCGGCGGGAGGGAGGAGGGGGGCTATGCGGTGACTTGGGGAGGGCATGGCGGAGATATTTGGGGATGAGGGGACGGAACGAATTGAAGAGGGATAAGCGCGGTGGTACATTTCATTTGAGTGACCAGGAGGAAGCACTACAAGATCTGAACTTAATACGAACTTCGAGGATGGGGAAGGATGATTCACTTTGAGCGCGGAAAACGACTGGCAACGGTGGAGCTGAGTTCAAGTGCGCACCTCGAGATGCCTTGAGAGAGAGAGAAAGGGATGAAGAAGCAGATAAAAAAAAAGAAAGGACAAGATGGTTCTTGCAAGAGTCGCGCGCGAAAAAGATGTCAACGCTCGGCTGAGGGGCCAAACATCCCATTCAACAATTTACAGCTTTACTCTAACTACTACATAGCTACTTTCTCATCAATTCCAGCTCCACCGTTGCTAAGATCAATCAACAAAGTCAGCTCATTGTATACCACGTCTCGAGACAAGACAACGGCAGAACACCTCAGCCTCGCCTTTAACTCGCCATCCACCTCCAACTGTCGCTGGCTCCGTAAGAACCTGACGCAGAGACCCTTGCGGGCTGGATGTGTTCTTTTACCAGGTTGTTCATCCTCGGTGTCCCACCGAAACTTGTCTCAACGCAATAACACTCACATCAAGCCCGCGCCGAAAAATTCATCCGGGAAGCCCTGAGCCATGTGCAGTGTTCAATTGTCTGAGACAGCGACAGTGTTGAAACTCACTCTCATTATATTGCTATATATCGTACTGCAAGTGTAGACATCTCCAGGTGATCCTGCGTCCTCGTCCCTCGACCAGTGGGAGGAACATCAGCAAAGACTGTTTTTGAGATGACCTAAATAATCTGTCTTCGACGTTTGTCTGGACCATCCATCCTTGACATTTGCGTGTGCAGGAGGACGAACAGTAATTTGGACGTCGTGGGTTTGTAGTTCAACTTGGTCTCGTCTCGCGTTTATGTATCCAGCCGGAAAATGCCGGTATTCACTAAAAAAATGCCAAGTATGATTTCGAGCCTTGGACATGTCGTCCACCCGCTCAACGTTTGGTACACTCCTCAAACACTCCAAGTTCTCCTCTTTCGACCCTCGCATCTCACAAGTATACACTACACATGGCGGTGACGCTTACCGCGGTCACTGGGGATTTAAGCGTCCACTCCCTCTCCGCCGCCGCGGCGCGTACATCACAGTAAAGAATGTCGACACTCCAGAGTACCAGACCGAGTGGAACTCTGCAGAACCACAGGCACTGTGGGTCAAGAACTGGGACGAACTCAAAATCACTCCCCAGAAGCCGTGGTACGGAGAGGATTCAGCGGGGGAGAACATTGCCGACTCCGACTATATTCCCCAGTCGGAGAGCCCTGAACAATGGCGGCAATCGTATATTCCCAATCTCGAGGTCATGTCGCGCAAAGAGTTTGCGGAATATCTTGGGAAAATACGCGCTTTCAGGGACACGTTCCTCGAGCAGCGAATGGCTCGCGAAGAGGTTGACGACATGACCTCATACCAGCTCAGTAACCACAACAAGCCATCTACCCCTTGGCACGATCTCGTCGCTACTCAGCTCTCACAACGACGGCGGTCCAATCCACGTAACAAGGAGATCGAGCACTTGCCACACATCTCTGGTGGCTTGAGCTACGCCCAGTATTCACCACTGCAGACATTCTTGATGACCAAGGAACGCAAAGGTCGCTTGGCGGATGAGTACAGACAAAGGGACAGAAACTTTTTGTGCTACGTGGCGTCGTTCGCGGGAATGGCTGGTCGTGTGCAGAGGAAGCACGCTGGGTTGGCGCGGCCCGTGGTCTGGGACGACCCCAACTGCACAGGAGAGGTGATGATCAGACCACAGAGGGTCCAAGTTAAGCGTTGGCCGATGGTGGTAGGGGAGAGGCAGGGATTGAAAGCGGCAGAAGTAGAGGCGGACTTGAGGGTCTGGGATGAGCAGTCGCACTTCCGGAGCAACCCACATAGACCTGGGTCGCGCGAGTACATTGCAGCAGAGCCGCCGCGTACGGTCCAGGAGCTAACGACGCATAGTGTTGTGAATCAGATGGGGTCGAAGAGGATGCGGAAGATGCGGAATGGGACGACGCTTTCACTACTTAAATCTGCCATGGCAAAGTCTAGCAAGTAGTACTAGTACTAGTACTATAAAACGTGATCAACTGATTAAACGCGTCGCGCCTTGTTTGTGTTCGCACGCTTCATGACCACCACAAACAGGAGAAAGTCGTCGCTCGGCGCACGAAGGGGTCCCCCAAGGCAGCACATCCCCTTCCGCGCAGATGACCTTGCACGCGGAAAGAAAACAGGTTTGGCAGTCGCATTCGTCGACAGGAACTCGGACGAGTTCGAGCCTTTCGACCAAGTCATGAAACAAGCAGACGATCGTCCACCACCCATCAAGCACAAGAAACCTCGTATATCTATCGCCCCTCCCGTCGAAGAAGAGGACGAACCGATATCGATGGACATCGTCGAGAGTGAGCACCAACTACAGCATAAGCGTACCATGCTCATCCATGTATTCTCGACAGGCAATCAGGGAAGCCCCCTGGCTTACTTTACAAACGCAAATCACTCTCTATATGCACCCGACAGCTCGAGGCGACCCGCGATCACCCGTTCCCGAGCATCTGAAATCGACTTTGATGAAATTCCTTCACCAAGGTCGCACATCTCGCGACCGAATGGGCGAGCCTCATCCGCACTGTCAAAGTCGTTTGTTCCCCAAGAACCAACACCGGATCCGGAGGCGGACTATGGGGACCAACCAGCGTTTGACGACTACGAACCCCCACAACCTGACGAGAGTCCGCAGAGGTCACGGTCACCCGAAGTTACTCCAGATGAGGAGAGAGAGGAGGCGGCAGAGGTGGAGGCAGCCATCCTTGCACGATCGAACAAGGTTGACAAGGGGAAGCGCAGAGCCGATCCAGTGGAAGAAGACGACGAGCCAAACTACGATGCAAACGGCCTGGAAGACGATATCGCACAGGGACTCGAAGAAGTGGCGAATGGGCCAGACGACGAGGACAACGAACCTCGAGCGAAGAAGCCGAGGAAAGAGGCAGCCAAACCCAAAAACCCCCGACCAGAGAGAAAGAGACGGGTGGTTAAAACACCTGTTGAACGTGCGTCACGCCTACTATCATATATACTGTTGACTTAAACCACCTGCAGGTTCCCCGACCCCTGATGGGGTGCGACGCAGTCGACGCCACCGTTTTACGCCTTTGGAGTGGTGGCGGCAAGAGAAAGTTGTCTACGGGCGACGCGATTCCGGCGTGATTCTCGTTCCCCAGATCAAAGAAATTGTTCGCATCCCCCAAGAGCCTGCAAAACCCCTTGGCAAAGCGGGCAAACGTAAACGCGGATCAGTGACCCGAGGGAAGAGTAAAGGGAGAGACACGCCGTCCGACCCCGAGGAGGGATGGGACGAAGAGACACCTACGAATGCGACGGTCATTGATTACAACACCCAAGAGGAGGTCTCGCGACGTAAGTACTACATCACGCGAGCACAGTCGAAGCACTAACATGGGAACTCGTCCAGGTGTTGCCTTCTTGGCCAGACTGATCGATCCTCAACCGGCCGCAAACAGCAATTGGTTCTTTCAAAAGATTTTTGGGGAAGGCGAGTTCATCGCAGCCGGACAGATACACATTCCTCCCAAGTCGCAGAAACCAAGCAAGTCTACCAAAGACAACACATATGTATGTCTGACGCTATTCTTCGGACTTGAATCTGTCCTCATCTCAGCGGGATTGTAGGTATTTTATGTGATTCAAGGCGCCGTATCCGTGTTCATACACGAGACGAGCTTCATCATCACCACCGGCGGGATGTTTCTCGTACCTCGAGGTTCGTCTGTTCCTCTACCGTCTCGACTATCCTTTTAAAACAGCGTGAACGCTAGGAAACACGTATTACATTGAAAACATTGCGGAGAGAGACGCAAAGCTATTTTTCACGCAAGCACGTATGCTACCCGCAGATGTCATACAGGCACAACATACGGCACGGTCCGCGCCGCCTTCGTCACACCGGAGAGCAATCTCCGAAGATACTTCCGCTGTCATTAAGAAGGGTGCGCGCAACGGATGAGTAGTTGATGGTCGCGTTCTTCAGCTTGATCAATTTTCTGTACCGAGTCATCCATACGCTTCCTCAGTAGTAGTTTCAGGTGACGAGCCTTTGGGCTAATCCTATTGGCATAGTATTCATAAGTATCCATACACGAGTATTCCTAGCTAGGTAACAGTTGGAAACATAGCATATAGCTGGAGCATAATGCGCATGACTACAAGGCTGGCCAGATCAATGTGACACCGACACTAGCCATGTCTACGTGACTTGCCAACAGATGAGCTATCTTGCTGTCGAACGACGGACACTACAGGAGAGACGGGCGATGAGAGTACCGAGAACGCGGTTGCTTGCGATGAGAAAGGTTGACTGATACGGTGGGTCATGAGATGCACCCTCGCAGGGAAGTGCATGCCGGCGTTTAGCCAGATGATGGACGGGTTGCGCAAGTCGCTCAAAGCAATCGAGCTGACCAGATCCAAATGGCTGTCAGTATCACGACGCTAGAAGACAGTGACACCGGACTGAGTCCCTGCGTATTGGCTTTTCATGTCGTCCGCGTCCGTCGTCCCGTCCTGACTCTTGTAGTCGTATCCACCCACACTGCCCATATCGGTGCCAGCAGCGGAAGAGAACGAGCCCCGCCTGCGAAGACGATCCGACTGGGAGTAGGCCAGTGATCCGCCTAAGCTGCCACCGCCAATACTGGCACTGCTAGGTGGACCAGCGTCCTGTGAGATGATAGAACTAGCATAGCTTCCATAAGCACTGCGTTTCCCTGCACCGCCAGGCCCGCGTGGTAGGCCGGGAGGGAACCCTCCTGTAGCAGCGAATATGGGAAGACCGGACGAATAGGTTGCTTGTGAGCGCAAGGACTGGACATCAGAGGGGATGTATGCAAGTGCGTCATGGGTGCGGTAGAAATTGGCGTCGAAGCGGCTCGGGGTGCCCGAGCGGCCAGCCCCGCTGCTTGGCAAGTACTCGCGCGCATTGGTCTCGTGTCGGCGGAACGAATCCATCTTGAGGGCACGACGAGGTTTGCTGAATTGGATCATGCTTGGTTGGAGGTTGTTGAGTGGACCTTCAACCAAACAATTCTTCTCCTTGTAATGCGTGAGCAGGTAATGCCACAGGGGGTGCTGCGGGAGAAGCAAATGAGGAATCCGAGCTACAAAAGATATTCATGAATCATACCTTACTCAAGACTTTGGGATTCCCAAGAATAACAATGCCGTACTTGGCCCGAGTGAGAGCGACGTTCAGTCGACGAGGGTCATTCAGAAAACCAATTCCTTGGTGCTCGTTGCTCCTAACGCAGCTAAGAATAATATAGTCCTTTTCTCTGCCTTGGAATGCGTCCACGCTGGCAACCTCGATTTCCTTGTACAGATCCTTCTTGAGTGAACCATTGAATTGCATGTAATTGACGATATAGGAGCGCTGCCCTTCGTATGGTGTGACGATGCCAATCTGGGCAGGAACGACACCGGACTTGAAGAATTTGGTAACGATCTTCTCCACGTTCGAGGCTTCGGTCCTGGAAAGTACGTGTAAGCGCATTCCAGGAGTAATCGAATGCTACGTACCTGTTAAGGAACGATGTCCCACTGGACGATATCTCCTCCTGTCCCAGGTTCTGGTAAAAGAACATTGGGGTATCAGGAACAGGCCAAGGGAAGTCCACATTCTTGCGTAGACGCTCAGGGGCAGTAACACCATTCTGCAGCGTGCCTTCATAGAACATGTTGGACGGGAACTCCGAACAACAGGGGTGCATACGATACTGAACTTGAAGTCGGATTGGACGGTTTCCGAGGACGACAAGACGCTCGAAGAGTGATTGTGTGAGGCCGGCACGAGCAGCTTTCTTGTTCATAATAACTGGTCCAAGTTGTTGGTGATCGCCAACCAAGACAACTTGCTTGCAACCAAGGACGAGAGGAATCATACACTCTGTCATCGAAGTTGAAGAAGCCTAATCGCACAAAAGAGTCGTAAGACATACCTGGTTCAGCAGCTTGGGTAGCTTCATCGATAAGGACAGTCCTAAACTTGAACTTGCCCAACCTCGGATCACCAGCACCAACACATGTACAGCAAATCACGTCTGCCGCACTCAGGATCTCCTTTTCACACTGGCGGATAAGGGTCTTGTATTTGCGCTCATCGTTTGAGCTCAGCTCTCCTTGTTCGTTCTTCAACTGTATGAGCTTCTGAAGCTCGACGTGAGTGGTACTGTTCGCGACTTGCTGGTGCAAAGTCAAGAACGCGACGCTCGAATCGAGAGCTTCGCGAGATTTGGCTGTGAGGCGGACAACCTTCAAGCCCGTAGTATGTATCTTCTCCGTCAACTGATCCACCGCAACGTTGGACGGTGCGCAGACGAGCACTTGACCAGGATTCATCTTCGCCAGATGGTAGACGATCGACGCAGAGGTGACTGTCTTGCCAGTTCCGGGCGGTCCTTGAATAAGGCTGAGAGGTTTCTGGAGGACGCTCTTGACCGCATACATCTGCGAATGATTCAACTCCGGAAGTCCAGGGGCAGAAAAGCGTTTGGGCATCTGGGTCCGAAGAACTTGGGGCTCTACTTCATGACCCAAAAGCTTATGGTACTATGTCGACATGTTAGCAAGGTTCAGCAGTCGATAGATTCTTAAAATCCTTCTTACGATATAACCATTCACACTTTTCTCATCCACCGCAAACGTCTTCATAGCAAGTTGCATTCGATCGAAGCTGGTTGACTTCCAGACAAAATCCCCTGAGAAACCGTGGGTGACATCAGCGGGAACCCCCTCGGTCCTTCGAAGTTCCAATCCGATTTCATCAGATACGTCTGCGAATGTAATCAGTTGATGGAGAAACACAACTGCCGGGTGGACCTACTGTTCGGGATTTTGATGACGTGACCGACGCCGTCCCAAGCCTTGTGTAATTCACCTTGGTACCGCAATCTCAACTCGTCGCCTACCGCAAGCCTGACCTCGCCACTCTCAAGCTTTGGCAAGCCAAACCATGCTACCCTCTTCTGGTTCAAACCGAGGTCCCAACGCACAGTGATATCCGTCTGCGTCTGGCTCTCCTTGAGTCGTTTGTCGTAATCCGCTTCTATCTTGACCAATGGTCCAAAGATATTCTGGTACTGGTAAGCATCTTCATACCGCATCAAAATAGATTGCGGCTCGTCGTCGACACCGGGTTTTTCTAGATCTTCAAGGGTAGCACTAGCATTTTCGCGCCAAAGGTCTTCCAAACGATTGATCTGGTTGAAAGAGATCTGACGGGACCGAAGTTGTTCGGTCTCACTGGGAGGTTTCACCAACCAGGAGAGAAAAGAACGATCGTCGATCAACGGGGCCCAGAGGGCGGCATTCCATGACATGTCTTTCGTGGTTGCGGCGCATGGTTGACTGAAAGCGCAACTGAGCGTAAGCAAATGCAGCAATGCGGATGGACATACCGGCATAACAGAACAACGACGGTATCACTCTTTGCGGGTATAAAACCCAGCATAAACACGTTTTTGCTACCACAGTTGTAGCATTCTGGAGTTGTTTCACCGAGTGGGCTTTCGGCATGCAGAATTACTTCCTTGTGCTTGGCCCTCACTAAATGATTGACGATGTGTGACGCAGAGGTGTTTCCACGCGAGTTACAGAACCATTTGGAGCAGATAAGACACTTCACGACCGACGCCGGGGAATGAATACCGCAATAACTAGAGGCGGTCATCAGCCGTAGTCAGTTAAAGCGAGATAGATTACATACCTGCAGGCGTGCGGCGGAAGATCAACGGAACCTTCATCCTTCAAGTCATCAAGCACAGCATCGAAATCTTCGTCTATTGTAGAACGTGAGGTGTGGTGATGGCCGTTCCGGTCTGTAGAAGAGACCACGGAGCGATCGTCGGTGATAGAAAGGCCGCTGAGGTCGACTGGGGGGTTAGTGGTCGCTGTGTAAACTGAAGAATTGTCGTCGACGACGCTGTGGGCGCCGCCGTAAGAAGAGGCAGAATCGTACTGGAAATTGTCGAAAGAGTCCATCGATGTCGTTCGTGGTTAAGTTGCACGTTGAATCGACATAACAGTTATCTATTTCCCACGACTACAATGATGGTAAATAATGTAAGTATGTGCAATAGTGACTCGACCGGTAACTACAGCTGTCCAACCCTAGCGAGTGACTTGGAAGCGTATGATTATTATCCCATGGAGGTGTCAAGGAACGATTTCCAAAAGTAAGAATGTCACAAGAAACGCCCAACGACGCTATCGTCTACCGCCGTTTCTTGTGGCTGGCCGTATCCTTGGTCGCGTCGGCGTCTCGTTTGTTGGTAAACGTGCAGGTACCCCGTCCAAGGGGAGAGGATGGTTCCGCCTTTGCGAGCTTTCCCCCGGCACGGCTCTGCTCCGATTAGAACCTGTTTGTTTGGAGGACCTGGTCTTCGCCCAATTTAAGCTCCCAACCCTGTCGCCTCGCTCCATCGACTCGTCCTCCGTGTCAGATAGTATACGCGAGTCGTTATCATCGACAATATCCCTGAGTGGCCCTCCTTGTCCTACCGATCGCTCCGAGGAGTCAACTTCGAGATCCTGGTCCATTGCATCTCCATCCACCTGCCCTTCTGTGTCACTCTCATCCTCCGTGTCATCATCATCATATATTCCACCAGGCGGTTCTCCAATCCAGTCGTCATCGCCCTCGGTTCCAAAGTCCCAAACGTCCAGCATCGTCGTTGCGTTGCGGTTACTGGCAGCTACACAGCATCTACCCTCGAAGACAACTTGCCATACGCCGTTGATCCCTGTGAGCAGATCTCGCACAACCGTTCCATCACGAATATTCCACATCTTCAAAGTGCCATCGGATCCACTAAGAACTTTGAACTCGTCATGTTGGAAGCATGTGATGGCGCCAGCATGAGCAGCAAGTGTGTGGCGTAATTCGCCAGTGTCTGGGTCCCAAATACGCAGTGTGGAATCGGCTGCAGCAGAAACGAGGAAAGATGGTGATAGGCCTAGTAAGCCGACCAGAGAAGTGTGCCCAGCTAGTGTATGCTGGCATTGCCCGTTGCGCAAATTCCAGATGCGAACGGTACCGTCCATTGATCCTGAACATGCGATATTACGATTGAGATCCAACACAACACTGTACACTGGAGATATCATGAGCACGAGGGTCCTGGTACGTGAAACAGGAGAGCTCACCCTTTTGAGTATGACCAACCAAAATCAGCTTACACTCGCCGGTAACGATATCCCATATCCGCACGGTACAGTCGTAACTACCAGATACAAGAGTACGCCCACGAGCAGCCAAAGCGCGAACTGCATGATCATGGCCTTCGAGATGCAGCTTATGATACGGGTTTTCCAAAATATCCTCCTGACAGATAAATGTTGCATCAGATATTGTCCGACGGGGAGATCAGCAACGTACCTCTGATAACTCAACATCGGCGTCATCCGCACCCATCCATCGATATTCAGCGTCACCTGGACGAGGCAATGACCACACTCGTAATGAATGATCACGGCTCCCAGTCACAATCACAGATCGCTTGGGCCATTTCTCCCTTGTGATAACGCCGCCTTCGCCTTCGATCTCGATCCATTCGGGCTTGACGATAGCAAGACAGCGAACGGTGCTGGTATGTCCAGCAAAGACGTGCGTACAACGACCAGTGCCTAGGTTCCAGATCCGAACGGTGCGATCAGTCGAGCCGCTGACGAGCGTATCTTTGGTGGCTGCTAAGGCCCAGACACCTCCATCGTGACCATCTAAGGACAGTAAGAGCTCCCCCGTTACCGGTGAATAAACATGTATTGAGTGATCGTCCGATGCCGATATGATACGCCCATGGGAAAGCAAGAGACAGGTCACGACAGAAGTTCCATGAGCAGGGAATGTATGATGCTTTGGCATCTCGTTTGTTACCCAACGTGTTCGAGTGAGATGTCGTGATTTGAAGAGCAATTTGTATGGATGAGGAAGGGGTAGGGTGGAAGGTAGTTTACGGACTTCGACCAAACGACGCGCATAAATAGAACGTGCGAATGCTCGTTCACTATCGCCCCCGAACCAAATTTTCGTGCTTTTCAGAAGGTCTCTCCAGAGCACTGGGTCTGAATCAATGATAGCGCGCCAGGATTTTGAGACTCGCGAGGCCCGTGCAAGCGCTGGGTAGGGAAGAAAACTGAGGATATGAGACACAAGCTCTGGAGGAAGGAGTGTCAAGAAATCCCGCGCCAATGTCGGTGTTAAAACAGAGTGGAGGGTCCGCAAAACAGGTAATGGAGAATGCCGTAAAAGAGTGAGCAAGAAATGGGATTGTAACTGCTGCGGCAAGTTGGTGAAATGTGACAATAGCGATGGAAGCGTCAACAGTGTCGTAAGACCGAGATCGGGTTGAAGTGGGGGCTGCGGGTGTGGTGAAGAGGCGCCGCTCGGAGGTGCAGAAGGCCAGATTGACTGCGGTGATGGCGAACCATGGGGAGAGGGAAGAGGTGAAGGTGGTGCCGCGGCATGCATAGTTGTGATTGGAGGTATATGTGTGGGTCTCGCTTTCTTCCTCGGGGGTGTATGCACGTCTCGCTCTGTCGTGGGTTCCACTCCCTCCATCATGTTATCGACACCGTGCGACCGCTTTCTGCCAAAGCGTTCGACTGCCTCTGCAAGGCCAACCACTTTGCTCTGCTCAGTGATCTGCTCAGGTTTGAGCATCCTCCAACCGACTCCGCTTGCAACAGGTTCCTCCTCCTGCATCTCCTCCTCGCCATCCTCACCGTCGCGGAAGGTAGCGTGAGTGCCTCCTGGAAAAACAAGCTCAAATTTCCTGAGGGATGCAGGTAAGTTGGCATGCAACAAGGGATAATTCTTCGGATTCTTGGGTTCTGTTGGCGGGGGCAAGGGCGGCAATTGGATAGGAGCATATGTGGTGGTAGTCGTCGTCGTGGTCACCACGCTGATCCAGAGAATGACGCGTTAGTTCGTGAACAAGAAAGTGGAAACAGTAAATAACATACGTAGTAGTATTTACTGATGGTGCCAGCACCAACGAGGGGCGTGGTTGATGGCTCATGGCCGCGCTAGAAAGGTGGTGGAGGATGAGGAGAGTATCTGTGAACGCGCATCAAAGCCACTCTGCCTGCACAACCCAAGCAAAGCCGGTTTCAAATACCGCTTCAATCCCCGAGTGGAGACGAGCTTATCGCCGGCGTGCCGAGCGAGTCTTTTGTTCTCTTTCAGACAACTGGCTTACCACTCCATATAGAGTCGTTACTGCCACCACCATTCTTCTGGATTTATCCCAAGGTCTCTTTCCCCAGTTCCAACCCAATGGATACATAGACTCGGGGTTTCGGCAGAATATTCGTTCCCGAAATGTGATCTTCGGTGCCGTTAACCTCTTCTACATACATACTCCAACCAAGTACATGGCGTGCCGAAGAACCATGGCTATTCGCCTGAATCATCTCGGTTGCCGATCGGTGCCAGGGCCTCTGGCCTGCAAGGTTGTACGAAGTTGACCCTTTAATCAGCGCACACGTTGAAACGAATGTCATTACTCCAGGGTTACCATTGCAGGAGTACTGGCGGTCACACTGAGTCCCCGCGCACAATCCCAATTTTCAATTCCAAGACTCGGCGAAGCACGAAATATTTTCGTATGAGAAAAGCCTTTGCTCACAGGATGGTCGATAAAGTTCCGTATTCTCGTTGCTGTGTGAAAGCAACCTTCAAGTTGACTTGAAGAGCGTTAGTAACTGAATGGTTTTTTTCTTATCTGATATATTAAGATCTAACTTTTTCATTACGCCCGGGGGTTTTCTGCAGCGTTCACACTACGTTTGTTGATATTTGCCGAGTCCGGGCCGCCATATAGTAAGAGAGTAGCCTGACGACCTCCGCGGCTTCCTGGTTAGGCGATAATTTCAATCGACAAAGATAGTGTATTGCAGAACTCGGACACATGGCTACTTGTCAAATCTCTCGGAAGCCGCGCTCGGAGTCTACTGGCTCGGAAAGAGTAAGATGGACCGATATTACCCGCGTATGGGCATGCCTAAAAGACTCGCATCCTCCGACGTGACCCGTTGAGCGGGAGCAACAACTCTAATATTACGATACAGCTTGCTGTGGCAATGTCACAGATACTCCCCAATGGCAGTGCGAGCGGCGGTGAGGCGGACATTTACGAACAGCGACTCTGCCAGCGGCAGACACAGACAAGTAATACCCTTGTTGTAAAGTAACTTTGTAACTCGACGGTTGGGTCGGGTCGGGTCGGGCCCTGACGCATACAGCGCGGGTGAATCCGGAGGACCGCCGAAGAGACAGAGTGGTAGTATCTTCCTGCTGCGATTTTGGACCGCGGGCTATCGGCATAAGCGAACTACGACAAGTGTAAGTGAGCGCCGCCCGTTCAACTGGCGGAATACGCGTCATAGTTTTGCTCGAGGATCGACCTTGATTTCTGATTGACCTAGTATGCAAAGTCCAAGTCGAGATCTAGGATCTTGTTGTATGAGATTCAACAGCGGGTCGTTACGACGCCAGATACCATTTACTTTTAGATCACCAAAATATAAATGAAGACCAGTCGATATTGCTATCAAGACTCTGGGAAATACTGTTCGGTGGATGATCCTTGGCAGAGTTGAAGCATGAAATCAGACCCCTATCCAAATAGGCTAGGATTTCCGGATAGAACAACGACTAGATAAGATTGTTGCCACCTCGTTGCGAGTATTCGTCGCGGTGTAATACTGGCGCGGACATGATTACAGTGAGAACTAACCGCATGGAGCAAAACGATAT
>JBBPMD010000428.1:0-23894 GCA_038090095.1 Zangia roseola
ACGAATGCTTCTCTTCCATTCCACACAGCCTTTATGATACACGCATAGCCCACGAGGCAATGCTTCTCATGACTCACTATGACACTTAGCCAATGGCGTTAAGAACTCTTATCTCTACCCTATGCCCTAGCACAAATAGATACAAACATGTAAAGTAGTATATATACCATGCAAACAGCGCCAGTAGACTCTAGCAAAGTTTACTTGGTCTTTCTCCCATTCTACTGTCTGAGCAACAGCTCTTCTTAACACTTCCACTACACATTCGCTCAACTTTAGAGTGTTTGTCTCAATAACTGATGTGGGAAATTCTAAGGGGGAACAAAAGATAATCTGTTCTGCTAATCAAAAGGTCCGAGATAAGGTAATCTTTTGATGGTGCAGAACATATTATATTTTGAGCATTTATGCTGTAATAATCGCTCAAAATATAATTTGTTGTGGGCATCAAAAGATTATCTTATCTCGGACCTTTTGATTAGTGGAACAGATTATCTTTTGTTCCCCCTTAGAATTTCCTACATCAGTTTATACTTGTGAGAAATATTTTGAAATGTCCGAAAATAAAATATATTACAAGCCTCATAATGGAATTGTAATATATAATATGTTGAAATACATTTTCAATTACATAAAAACGGCCTCAAAATGTTGGAAAACCCGATGTGCTATTGTCTGAGGAATATATCCTTTCGGAGTCCTCGGGCCGAGAATTACTTTTTCAGGAGCACGGTTGTCCCGCTTCCCATAAACAGAAGCAAGAAAACAGGCGATCTAATCGGCTATTTGCAGACGTTACTTAATTAGACATTCACTAGTCGTACGATAAACTACACCGTGCTTAAGTTCAAGTTACGCTTCAACGACTACATCATGAGAACAAAACACGAAACACCTTGTATGGGTCCTTGGTCAACATGGTCGGCAAGACAGGGAGAGAGACGTAAAAGAAAACCGAGACGGCGAATAAATAAGTAGAAACAGACACCGTCGTGACACTGTGCGATGCGGTGCAACAATGTCAACATGGCAAACAGAGTCTGTGCCCCCCCGTGAATAGAGATCCCAAGAGCCCAACGTTTATTCTTGTCCGTGATGAGAAAGATCGAGGAAAAAAGAACCAGCGCGATAAAAGAAATCACGCTAGCGTGCGACACGAACGCGAGCTGTCAACGTTTCAACGCTGCATCACGTATCTCTCGTACTTTTTATCCGCTGATGACGCTGTGGCTATGTGCCGATCGTCCGCCTTGTCTCGCTCAAAAGACGATACCGGGGAGATGGAGTGACCTCCTGGTGGGATGGCGGCTGCAGTTACGTACGAATAAGGTGTCAATCGAGAGGACTGCGTGGATTCGTCAGCACCCCGGAAAGCGCGCTGCGAAGACTGATTTGTCAATGGAGATGGTGTCGGATGAAAAGGACCGCTAGGATGGAACGGCATCCGTCCCTCATTGCGCAGTGCATGAGGTGGTGGCGGTGGTGGGTGTGAGTAGTGTACAAAATTGAACGCGCTCGACGGTGGAGATGGTGAAGGCTCAGGGGCAATAGTGGGGCTATTCTGAGGATACACGTCGCTTCCAGACGCTGAACCGACCGAGGATGTCGAAACAAAAGAACCACTCTCAAAGGTACTTCCCCTGGTTCCAGAACCAGCGATGGCGATCGGCGCGGATTGGCTTGGGTTAACCTCTTCCTTCACCGTAATCGCAGTCGGCTTTTCCTTCTTGCGGCGTTGAGTTGACGCCACGTGCCCCTCCTTTTTCGCACGAGAGCGAGCATAGCGGAGACCACACCTAAGTCAGAAACATACGTAAGGGCGCTAAACAAAAGTGCGGATTATTACGCACGCGTTACAGAGCTCCTTTTTGCCGCTCGGACCTTTCCTCCATTCGGGGCTAGTCGTCGCCTTGCAGCTCGTGCATCGCAGAACTCCAACAGGTCTATTGCTGCTTCTACCGGTGACGGATTCTCGCGCAGAACCAGGACTGACGCGGTGCCGAGGAGGTGGTACCACATCCGGAGAGGAAATCGACAATCCTAAATTGTCGGAGCGATGCCTATCGGTGTAATTCATGTCCGGACTTGGTGTGGGTTGGTAGCCGTGCTGGGAGCTTCGTGTATCCCCGTAATTCGGTGACTCTGACGACCGGTTAGAGGGTTGCGCTCCATATGGTACTTCGCGCAATGAACACGAATTAGACAGAGTGCTGAGCGTGTGTGCCGGGCTGCTGCTTTGCTGCCACCGGCTATAATTCAAGAATGAAGATGAATCCGGGTGATTGGACCACGGAGAAGAGTAAGACGGCAAAGGGGTGACGAAGTTACCGTAAGATGGCGATGACGCATTAACCGGGGGCAGCGTGTAGGAGCTTGGCGACACATCGTACGAATTCTGATTGTGGTGTGGTGGATAACTGTCCTGGGGCCGACTCGCATACGAAGGATGAGCGGAGGTTGCAGTGCTGGGGCGGGGGCTAGTCTGGATGGTATGACAGGCAAACATGATAGTGCCTAGGCTGCGCGTTGAGAAAACACATGGTATGACGTCAAGAGACTACACGGACCATGAGGTATGAAAACGCTCTCTACTTCACCAATCACCATTGGCATCGTGCCAACGATCCTCCACCTTCTTGTACAGCTAGTTTTGGCACTACTATCATGTGTGGACGTTTGCACCGCCGATGCACGCTTGGCAAGTTCCTTGGCAGAGGGCTTGTTGGAATACTCGTGGCTGGAATCGGGGGGCCAGCTGAATAAGACTTTATAGTCATGGGCACTGGAATTGGACAGGATCTGGAAGACCCGGGTGAGCACACCAGGCTGTGGACAATAGCAGCGGAGTCTCTGGTCCAAAAGGGACAACTGTTCCTGGGCCATTGTAGGTGTTCCACACCAATTTGACCAGGGTGTCTTGCGCTGTTCATCATTGTCCGCTGGTCCGAGATCGAGGACAGCATGGATGAAACAAAGGACGAGGCCTTCGGCGGCCCAGCTAATTACGATGTCGACGGCCATATAGTAGTTGTCGAGTGCGATCTTGTCGGCATCGCTCCACTGTGGAAGAGGGCCAGCGTAGCCGAGGAGCCGGCGAACCCTTGAAAGGCGACAGTACCTAACCCTGGTGAAAGGGTTAGGTATAGGGTGAAGGTGACAAGGGGAGTGACAAACCTTGTGACAGAGCCATGCATTGTGCGTTGTTCGAGAGCCTCTGTGAGGTCGGCCCTTGCGGAAGCTTGCTCCTCTGGGTGGACAAAATTGAGGAGGGATTTTCCGACGAGGATGTCTGCCTGATCTTCGAGGTGGCATGAGAGGACGGGGTCGAGATATATAAAGTGCAAGTCGGATGACAACAAGGACCAGTCTAACAGTCAGAGAGGATTAGTAAAAATGAACCCGAGAGAGTGGAATGAAACAAGATGATCGAAGGTCCGACCGGCGGATAATGGGGACAGTTGGATAAGGAAACGGGAAATAAAAATGCAGTGAGGAGGGGGGGTGGGCGGGATGGTGGGGGGGGGGGGGGGGGGGGGAGGGGGGGAAAGGGGGGGGGCCGGGGAGGGGAGGGGGGGGGTGGGCATGCCGGTGTAAACTGGGAGGGAAGAAAGGGGTAAGTGCGATCTGGGATGATGGTTAAGTATGGGGGACAAGTTGGAAGGCCTCGTTGGGAGGGCGTGACGAAGGAAGTTGATGGAAGAGATTGCGTACGTGACGAGCAAGCACGGCGAGGAAGAGGGAACGGAGAATGAAAGTACGGGGATCGATATATTGGACCGATCAAACAGGGACGGTCAGAACTTGAGAGGAGTTGATTTGAATCGGACCTGGAGGTGTTGGAATAAGAAATGTTTACTAAAATATTCGCGCTGAATAATTATCTGAGAGGAGGTTCAGCAAACTCGCCACACTCACTCACTAGCGGACACGCTGGCTGGCTCGCTGGTGACGGTGCCGAGGATGAGGTGCTCCGATCAATTGAGATCCGGGTGCGAGATCCTCATGGGTGACCGTGATAGTAGTCCACAGTGTCGTACTATCCATTCCCGCTCGATGATCCATCAGACTCACCCGCGCTCGTCCTGCTCATGCTCATGCTCATGGCGTAGTTCATTCGGCATTTATGAATCCCCCATCAATTTTACTACCCTAATTGCCTTTTGTGGTATCTGCAAGATAAGGTCCTGCGGGCGATCGCGATCCAGCCATCGTCATGTCCGACGAGAAAAACATCTGGGTCGCAGCCGCAGATGGCGACATTGCTCGCGTACAGGTCCGTCATTTATCGCCACACTCACCCATCCTCATACACATTCCACACAGCTTCTCGTAGAACAGCATGGCACGTCCCTGTACTCTGACGATGCCGTCATACGTCTAATATCTAACAGCCGTCTCCCCAAACGAACGAGATTCCTTCACTTACACAGCCATGCATGCTGCTGCATCCTATGGTCAGCTCGATATCCTGGCTTATCTTGCCCAACAAGGTAACAACCACCGTATTTGCGAGATCCCATCCTTTCAACGATCCTCCACCATCTAGGCGGTGACGTAAATATCACTGATGAAGATGGTGACACGCCACTATACACCGTCGAAAACATCGACACTGCACGGTGGCTCGTCGACCATGGTGCTGTCATCGACAGGCGTAATGTAGAGGGCGTATCAGTATGTTCCCCCTCCAGCACTCCCTCCTCCCGCTCATCACCACGCAAAGCCAATCGACCACCTCACCGGGGATTTTCCCGACGTCGCTGTCTATTTGCACTCCCGATTGCACCCCTCGGCCCCTCCCTCCATTCCCTCCTCTGACCCTCAGCTGTCGCAGCATTCTCAAAATGCCGCGTCAGAAACTTTGACGTCTAATTTGATCCAGTCTGTTAGTGACATCATGCAACGTGCAGAAGCAGAAGGAAGAGACGCAGATGAAGAACTAAGGAATGCTGTTAGCCGAACAGTTATCGAGGGCGTACTGACCGGCTATAACCTGTCCAATCAAGATCACCTAGACTCTGAAGGTCAACAACCCAAACGCCCTAGAATGAATGGGTCATCGCATGAGTGAACGAACCCCTTGGTAGTAGACAGTACATCGCACCCGTACTACTCCTTGTACCTCGACTACCGTCGTTCCGGTGATCACGATCGCTTAGCTGATCGATCGCCATGATCAGAGACAGCTGTCATCGCCAATCCCGCCCAACAAGACTGAGACGTTATTACGGGACACGACACACTTGGGGGACAAGACCAGCCAAATGCCTCGGAGCACTGAGACGTCACGCCAACATCGCGTACCATTTCAGTCCAGGGCCGCAGCGCGCCTGTTGATAAAACATTAGAACGGCGACAAACAACCCACTTCCAATGGCGAGTCGAAAGAACCAGACGGCGCGTCGTGGGTCCCGCGGCCTGCCAGTGGGTTGGGCCCGTTCTTCTGACATTCTGCCCATATTATCAATATGCACGCCCGCATCAAATAGACCATTTTCAATTCGAAGCACTGCACCATAATATGTACATGTACGCACATTGAAGGCGACAGGATGCGTGCATTCTGCATTTTCTGGCCAATCGTCGTAAAAGCCTTTTTCGGTACCCTCGACCGCGGGCATCCTGTGCAGAGTTCCATATCGTGAAGCAGAGAAGTGCGCTCCGGAACACTGTCGGAGACCACCGTGCCATTTGTCGAGGTGTGGAGCCAGAGGGCTCTTCTACAAACACCGTCGCAGACATACAGGGAATGCTTCTACCAACCACATTAAGAACCGTCCCACTCAGGGATCTAATTAGTTGGTTTGAAGAACAAAAAAAAAGCACTAGAGAGTGGAACGCCATGCAACTTCCGCCACTTAGCCACGTTGCCTTTTTAGGACGCGTGCTATATCGCCTAGATTCACCATCACCTGGGTAATACGAACGCGTGTCCCCGCTCCAACACAACCGAATGGCGCCGTTTGCGACGCTCGCAACTACCGTTACACATGAGGACATCCGGAAAAAGGCAGCTTGGGGCCATCCACAGCACGACTCACCCGTGCTCAGCCTCTCGTTCGAGGCCCAAACCAAGGGTTATCATGCCATTTGCCTCCCGCTAACAACCGGAAAGTGGCGGGAGCGATGGCAAAACATGTGCATCATGCCCTCCACGGGAGCTGCAGGCAACGAGGAGGTTATAGTTGCTGAGAAGGCGGCGGAAGCATGGAGGAAGTCGCCTTCATTTTTACTTGATGAGGTGACGATAACAAGACTAGGTGAGATTTCCTCATCGCCATCCGCTCCCACAGTCCTGTGTCGCTCATGAGAGGGAAATTGATAGATGAAGCGGAGATCGTCGTGGCAATGGCTTCCGACTGGCTACAACTGGATGCCACTGATGATTGGATTCGTCACGACTCTGGCATTGTGAGTGCTTGTTCACTACTCTTCTGACGGCGGCCATCTAGAACGACCGGTGTCGTGCCCTTGGCATGGCCTGTCCGAAAAAGTCATCTTCAATGGGCGCAGTCCTCATCTAGGATTGTGATTGTTCTTGCTGACGAAATTGTTTGTGGTTAGGCGCTCCAACAGGAAGTTGCATGCGCATCGTATCTCAATATTCCTACCATCATCCTCCCTCCGCCAAGAAACAGGTCGCATGTGGCTTCATATGGACGTATCGTAAATGAATGTCTTCGGAACATCCCGTACATGCACTTCTCGGTTCGACTACCCATCTATGACCCCGCAGTATTTCAATCCAGGGAATCACCGCCTCACGGAGATCCGAATTTGAGTGGCGCTTCAAGTTCGATCGCGCAAACGTCCTCACCGAGACTCGTTGCGCTCTCGGGCACATTTTCACAAAAACATCTCAAATCATCCAAGGCCTCCGAGGGTGAACTCAATGCCAATTGGGAAATGTGGGATGTCATTCGTACCGTTTGCGATAACAACGCACGGCTAACGCTGAGTGAGCGGTTGAACGTGATGCGTTTGTTCGTTTAAGTCGTGCTAATCTCGGTAGCACTCGATCTCACCCCACCGCTCCCCGCGAACGCGGGCGTGTTGGACCGATGGGCGGCTGAACCCGTTCAATACATCTTTTTACCCGCCTCTGCATTTATCGCAAACGTCAAAGGCTATCCTGTTTTACCAAAAGGCACACAAACCTTCATTCGGCAAAGCATGATCGTAAGCCCCTGTGATCGTCCTCTTTGACGTACCGTTGACCTCGCGCGACCAGCATCACCCGACGTTTATCCTGTCCGGTGTCGATTCTGGGATACATACTATGGGGGGTGAATCCGCGTATTCACAATATGTAAAACACCTCGAAAAGACCAGCCCTGTCGTGCAAGCGGCCAAAAAAGAGGGCACTGTCGAGCACTTTGCTCAGGGTTATCAAGATTACCTCCAAAATCCTTTACAGGTATGCCCGTAATGAGCGTATCGTATGGTGCCGCTGGTGACAACGATGAACACACAGCCCCTGATGGACAACCTCCAATCAATCACATATCAAACGTTTGAGCAGGATCCTGTCAAGTATTACAACTATGAAGAGGTGAGGGTCTCCATCACACAGCGTTATTCGTGCTGTATTCATAACGTTCGGTAAGGCGATCTACCGGGCCCTGATGGACTGGCCTGATACGGAGCGCATGTGCGTCTGCTGCCGGCTTTCTTGGTAATGTGACCTAATAGCGCGCAGCGTGATTTGTGTCGCTGGCGCTGGGCGTGGTCCCCTCGTTTCTCGAAGCCTTAAAGCTGTTCGGAGGTCCCAAAAGGAAGCATTTATCTACGCAGTCGAAAAGAATCCGAACGCTTTTGTGACGTACGTGCTCACCTATCCATCTTCCTGGCCTCCTTTTTTGTTTACCGGATAAGCCAGCCTTCAAGGACGCAAGGCGAAAGAGTGGGGTTCTTCGGTGGAACTGATAGCGGGCGATATGAGACGGGTCGACGTACCGGAGCCTGTCGACATCTTGGTCAGCGAACTTTTGGGGTCGTTTGGAGATAATGAATTGAGCCCTGAGTGCCTGGACGGCGCGATGCGGTTTTTGAAGCGTAAGTGTGCTCGGGCCTTGTTTCGTGATTGGGTGTGTTGATGTGGGGGGCTAGCGGATGGCATTTCGATCCCATCATCCTACACGGCGCATCTTGCACCCTTGTCATCATCCAAGCTGTACAATGCTGCGAGAGAGTCCAAGGATCTCAAGGGTGTGGAGACGCCGTACGTGGTAATGTTCCAAAACGTCAATATCCTGAGTGGTGATGGCGGGGGCGCTGCTGGACGGTGTGGACCAAAAATACAAGAATGTTGGGAGTTTGAACACCCGAGTAAAGACGTAACCGTGGATGAGAGAGGTCAGATACTTGATTGGTTGAGGGAGTTGTCCGTGGCTCACGACGAGACAGGTTTGCCTCTTACGAACAGCCACAACGTCCGCGCTGCCAAGTTGACGTTTCATATCCCACACGCGGGGGTGATGCATGGATTGGCCGGTTATTTCGAAGCAGTCTTGTATGGGGATGTCGGGCTAAGTATCCATCCAAATCGCAAAGAACAAGTGTCCAAAGACATGTTGAGCTGGTTCCCGTTGTTATTGCCCTTCCGGGTGCGCCTTTTGCTGTCTTGTGCCTCGCAAAGGAACAACTTGCTAATACGAATCACGTCGCTTCCAGGAACCACTGTATCTACCTAGCAACTCGGAGTTGCAGGTATCCATATGGCGTCTGACGAACGAGCGACAGGTGTGGTATGAATGGTATGCGGAATCGTATTTGCCGGTTGCAAACGCGTCGGCGCCGGCTGAACAAGCGGAGGACACATCCGGTTCTGACGGGCCGTCATTTTCGAGTACGACACACGTCGCTGTCCCGAGCCCAATTGTGGACGCGGTAGATGTGTTCCCGCTGGATCCTCGTCCAGAATCCCGACGCGGGAGCACAGAAGTCAAGGTACCATGCGGTATTGTGAAGATTGGCCAGACGGCGTTGCATAATCCGGGTGGTCGTAGTAGTTGGATAGGGCTGACGTGATGGGGATCAAAAATAGCCTTTTGGCAACGGTTTCAGTTAGATTATTGTGGTGGGGCTGATTCTGGTAGACTCATCGGGATGTCACTGTGGTGGATTCAAAACTGGTCCAGTGCGGGTTTACTGTAACCTGGAATTCGCACAAGGATCTGCTACTAAGTAGTTGCCGAACTACGCAGCAGAGCTAATAATATATCGCTGTGCTCAAAATAAATAAATTCAAGCTCCGACTATATCCCCCTTCGTCTCGGCTGCCAGATATCTTTCACCTTCTTCTTCTCAACCACTACAGTTGGCTTTTTCACCCACACCGCGAATCCTCGCAAAAGTCGTTCACTCCAGATACAATGAAGTCTGTCGCTCTCTTTGCTGCCCTCATGGCTGCGGTTTCCGTCGCCCTTGGCTTGACCATCAACACACCGTACGTATCGCCTTGACATCCGCTCCACATAGTCCTTACGCCCGCTGGATAGTGGCAGCGTTATTGAATGTCGTGAGTTTATTCAGCGTGCACCAAGGCGAGGTCAATGGGTGCTAACCTGAATGATTTTTACAGAACCTACTCAGTTCAGCTGGAGTGGTGGAACCGGTCCTTACTACCTGTCCCTCGTGCCCGGTAAGTCGCCGTCCCCGTGTTTTTCCTTTAGCGAACCAATGCTGAACACATGTTTAGCTGGCCAGACCTCGGCTTCTCCCGTATGACAGCCCCTCATGTTGTTTTCATTCTTTGTCTCATTCTTTTGTTTGTTTAGCTCAAGACATTCCCTACTCAAAATGGCAACAGCTACACATGGAACGTCGACCTTGCTGCTGGCACTAGTTTGTAAGGGTCTTTTTCCTTCACTGCTCACCGAGCCGATGCTCATGAATCTGTAGCACTACCGTATTGAAGGACGGCTCCGGCGCCCAAGCCTTCTCTGATATTGTCTCCATCCAGGGCGGCACTGACACCTCCTGCGTGAACACTTCTGTCCAAGAGGGTAGCAGCGCTTCCGGTGGATCCGCCGCGACTTCTGGTAGCGGTGGCACCGGTGCCACTACGGGAGCTTCTGGCTCTGCTACCTCGGCTGCCGCTAGCAGCAGCTCGACCTCCTCTTCGAGCACCCCAAACGGTGCTGGCCGTCTCACCGTCTCTACATTTGGTGTTGCTGGTCTCATGGGCCTTGTTGGTGCTGCGCTCTTCTGAGTGTCGGATTCTTCATATGACGAACCATCCCGATGACGGACGATGATCATTGATACCGGGGTTGTTTTATCGTTCAGTTATATATACTACTTCTCTGTTGCTGTGACGATTGTGTCATTCCTATTAATCACTGCATTGGTTTGTAACTAAGCTAGTGGTTATCCTTGTGCCATGGAACCCTCTAGGCTACTCCGAATTTTTACATTGTCAACTTTCGGCAGACACTGAGCTGATACGGAGCGGGAGTTGTTCGTCTTGGCGGAGCATCAATTGTGTGATTTGCCTCGAGAATGTCTACTTGTTGCTTGACGACGAGCTCCACAGATCCACCTTCTCCGCACCTTATTTCCGCCACATAATGGCGTATTTATTCGTGCATGTCCGCTGGGTGATGGAAGCCTGTAAAACCGCAAAGAAGCGGAAGAGGGAGAAGGAGAATAGAGAAACCAACTCTGAGATTCAAGCATCAACTGAGGCGCATATCGCTTGTCGGGAACTGTTGTGCATTAGTGCTGCTAATAAAAGAAGGAAAAGGAAGATCAGCAACCAAAACTCACATCATGTGAATGGGCTGCGCATCTTGGCACTTAGTTAGCGACAAGTTTGAGATGAAATTGGCGGTTTCGACGAGGGCGTCATACTAGCCGTCGTGGCCACGCCAAGTCTGTCGGACAGAGAGAAGCGTGTGCGTGACCGGGAGAGCGTTGGGCACAGGTATCTGAATGCACCCGCAACGAACGTGCACGGACGGACAACCCTCGTACAACGCGTCATGCATCCATGGCTCACGGAGACCCGTTTCCTTGAGCCTTATCTATCGCCCTCCAAGTTGGATTTCAAAATCATCTGAATCTGAATTCCTGAGCGGCCCCCTTGATAGAGGACTGGGTGTGCGTATCAAAAGACGTCGCACGGTCATATTGTGTTGATATGACGGCAGGTGGTATGTGTCGCGGTCGGACTTGTGTATCGACGTGCGATCGACGGGCGACTCGAATGACGAGAACGCGGAGAAGGTAAACGGGAGGGTCATGCCGATACCAGTATGATCATTGGCACTCGCGTCGACCTTGATGTGCGCCGAAAAGACCAACGGGAGGGGATTTCATTGATCGATTAGGAATCCATGGATCCCTACAATGTCCGTCTCTGATGCATGGGATCGGAGTTGGCGCGAGAACAACACGCCGAAATGCGTTGGTTCTGTTCTTTCGGAGGCGACCAAGTACCACATTGGCGTGGTCACGTACCGTCCCTTGCCCCCCTCTCTCCACTGCTTCGTCTCTCACTCCGCGGAGGGACCTCGGCACGGATCATAGGTCATGAATGCAATGACGTCTAGAGAGGTGTATAGGATGATACTGTATGTTTTCTTCGGGCAATCAATTTAGCATACACGATAGGGACGATGATTTGGCCATTTGTGTCGTCCGCAGAGAGAAACTTGAGTGGGCGCCGTTTGTCGGAAACTTGATTGAACGCAGGTATCTTCTCGTCGCGTCTACGCCCAACGCATTGGAATGACCCGGATCATGAACTCGACAACCCATCCGGATGCGCGGCTGGGCGACGACTCCGGTGTTCGGGCCATCCCAATCCGGCTATCCAACAGACGCGCAATCCGAGTTCAGTTCTTTTCCACGCGATTCCTCTAGTCAAGGCATCGATGACGTTGGTGCATGCGTTTGACGCGTAGTCCCGGTCCAGCGCTTTTCTCGGGGAGAAGAATACCGAGATGATAGGTCCAAGGGCCGCTGGGACGAGGGAACACCAGAAGATGGCTCGATGAAATGGATTCGCATTCAAGCATGCATTCCCGCTTACGCCACCCCAAGCGGTTCCGAACGACAAGACAAATGATGGCGAGGTTGATACGCTGATCCCAAGGTGATCGCACCCGTGCACCTCCCTCTCTCCCTCGTCATGCCCATATTCGGGGATCGAATGTGTATAACGCGGTGGGTAGAGGATGATGCGTCTTCGTCTTCTCTTCTCTTTCGAAAGAGGCTCGTTCTATGGACGGGGATTATGAGTTTTTGATAGGGATTCGTCATAGCGGCCGTCTTGCTACTGGTATGATTCCCATTTACGTGCGGGAGGGACGAAGAACATCGCAGTTGAGTCCTGCGCGTTACATAAAACGTCATAGGACACGCGGAAGCCTTGTGGGAGACCTGACAGGCGAACAGCGCGCGCATCGAATAAACAAAACGAAACATGGCAGAGTTCTTAGCAGAAGACATTGATATCAGACACTTGGTGCCAAGACAGGTTTCGCTAGGTGTCTGACAGTAAATGAGAGTTAGGGGTCGAGTTCGAGACCGTTCTGGGTGTCCTCGTGTTTGGCTCGCGGAGTGCTGGCCAGGTGCCAGGAGGCACTCGAAGGTCAGACCGATCTCGACGTATTAACCCGGTTGGTTTCCGCCGAGTACGATTGGGCAAGAATGACGTTTACTGATCCTTGATCTGCCGCTGTTGAAGGGAGTTGGGTCGGTCTCTCAACTCGCCCTGTACAGGGATAGGGTCGTTGAACCGGAAGCTCAAAAGTAACTTCTTCCAGAGATCTCTGCAGGCTTGCAGCGAAGCAACGAAACATGGAGGGTCAAAATTTGATGACCACATCCGGGTTGAGCTCGACTGGCCCGGCCTGTACTGCTATGAACCTTGTGCTTGCTCCACTGACATCAACGAAGTCCTAGAGAAGTGCCGTAGTTTCCGTCAAACATGGGACCACTCACCGGTACGGGTATCACTGTCTGCCACGATCAATGGGGAACACGCGGTTCATTCAGAGTATGACCATTCTGGACTCTTGATCATCTCGCTTGATAGGTGCGAAGAAGAACGTTGTGGGGTTCGGAGCGGCACTGTGGGATACCAACTACCGGTGAGCATTAGGTTTATTTGCGGATACGTGTTCAATCTGTAGAGCGGAAAAACTCGGATCACGATGCCAACGTGGCCACCCAGCGGGGGGATAGTATAGAGCGCTCGGGGATGTACTTCGTAGGGGTGGAGAGAGGCGATAGCATTTTTGTCGCGAATGGCAGGAGGTCCCTGTCGATTTCTTGCTTGAGAATGCGACCCTGTTGAGTGGTTGTTCGAGTTCTCCCGTCCGTCTCCCTGTTTCATGGAGATGAATTGATCACAGCGCCATCGATATGTATGATATGAAAGCGACGTTGTTGTGCGTGGGACGGCAATCCAGATCCCAAGGCCTGGCTGTGCCAACCGTCTTGCAAATGCCTTGAGCTAGGTGGCCGACGAGGACGTTGGTCTAAATAAATAAAAAACGGCCAACGAGCTCGTCGCAACGACTGGGAACGAATCCAAGTTCAGAACAACAAGGTCCACGGCCACCGCGATCGACATCTTGACAAGTAAGCTTCTTCATCGTGTGCGCCGTGCCAGCAGTGAGGCCAAAAATCGAGCTTGCTTCGCAGACCACGATAGTCTATCAGCCAATGCCCGTTGGCCGGACAAGAATGGTCCAACTTTGCGCCCACGGAATCGCTGACGTCCCATCTTCCGACATCCAGATTCATCGCGTTCGTCCCTTGCCACTCGCTGGTCTACGCGTGGTTAAACACACAAGTCAGCGCAACGCAGCGCAGCCCCGGGCCAATTTTAATACACGGAACCCAGAATAGAACCCAGCTCTAGCCCTATCACTGTCCCAGCTCCGTGTTCCTATGATCGGAGTGGCTAAACGGCGTGTTGGCTTAGGCTCTGACAAGTTTTTTATGCTTTTCGTTCCTAGCCGCTTGGCAGGCTGCTTGCCATGAGGGGATGCGATGCTCTCTGGCACCTCGTGCTAGTTTACTCTCCCTGCCCGTTTCGGTCGGCTTCTTATCGAAGCGTCTTGTCGACGTGGCAGCTACTCACCCTTCCACTGCATGATGCACAGGCTTTTGGAGATCCTTGGCCCGCAAGGGGAAAATCAGGGCATTCCACTCGAACACAGCTCCGACATGACACCCTTGTGTTCATTTGTCTCCCCCGCGCGTCTCTGTAAACACCATAGATCGTATTCTCGTCTCTCCCACGATCACATCGTACAACGGGTGGATTTCGCTGCCTCCAAACGTCGTTTCTTACGAAATCGTCATCGGGCCTGCAGAATATAAAACCCCAGGATGCCTTTCCATTTGGTCTTCAGACCATTGTGAAATCTGTTCGACGGCAGCGTCCTGTCATCGTCGTTTCCTCATCCTTGCCTCGTCGCGAACCTTTGCGTTTCTTATCCTCGTCCTTTCTACATCCAAAATGTGCAACATGGAATGGTCCGTCTCTATTTCCCCTTCCTACACATTCGTGCTCAAACCTTGCGTCAATTTAGCTTCGGAGACCAATACAGGGGCTGCGGGGTAGGCTGCTACCGCCCACCGATGACACACGTCCACTGAACGAATTCTTCTTGATTAGCACTACGTCCGGACCTATCAAACCGGCATCACGATGGACTGTGGTTCTCCACATTGCAAGTTGAGCAGCGCACACATACACAAGGCGCCCAATTGCGGATGCAACTCTGTACGTCATCGTCTGTGCTTGCCACGGTGTCCGGGACTGACGGTCTGCGTGTCGTGTAGCAATACGCCGACTACCGGCGCGTGCGTAATCTATTCCAAACCAAATGCGAAGCCTGCCAGATGGAAGAATCATCCTACTACGGGGGGCGTCAGCAGTGGTGACTCACTCGATGAAACATGACCTATTCCTACCTTTATTTCTGTACCTGCCTCTGCCACCAGCCGTCTTACAGTGCCTTGTATCCGTACAAACTATAATCTTATCCCCGATTACATAAACGCGAGATCGATGAGATGGCCTTTGGAACGGCAGTGCGTTTGTGATACGGTTGTCTGTCGTGTGGTACCCAAGCAATGTCGGTCGTCGCCGATCCCCATCCGGACCTTGTCCCTTTTGGCGTCCGCTGTGGCCCAACAATACAATCCACGGATCCCCTGATTCAACGCGTGTTTGCGCTATACAGACGTCGGCTACACAAGGTCAGGGGGGCCTTCCGCGGCAGTGCCCCTCCCGATTCATAAGACGCCGGCAACGCGGCGTCGTCCGAACCCTGGGGTTCAAACAGGTCGGATATCCTGAACCGACAACGATCGCGCGAGGCCGAACAGGCGTGTTCCTCATCTGCGCGACCACGACGGGGTTACGCACGTGACGTTGATTTCAAAGTGGGTCGGGCCGGCGCGTAGTACGCCGTTGGTGACGTGCGTGGATCTCGGTGAGTCGCATCAGTGACGATGGACCGAGGACAAGACGCCGTAGTTGCTATGGCCCCGAGGACGAGATGTGATAGACCGTCGGAGACGGCACGTCGGTGAATTGCCAGGACGAGATCTCGGCGTGGCGCTGATGGGTGGTCTTTCCACCTCCTGACATTCGTGGCGCTGCGATCGGCAAGCGATGTGCCATGGACGTGCAAGATCTCATCGACGATATATATATATGATACGCGACGTTCGATTTCCCTACTCGAGTGACGTCTCATGTCGTTGCGAGTAAATGCGACTCCACAATAGCACGATAGACGCAAGGGATGGACGCTTATGAATCGTTTGACGGATTGATGGATGATGAGGGATTGATCTCTAGGTACGACCCGTTGAAACGAGTACATACAATTGTATTGCAATGCCATCGAATGTTTTTAATGATATCCATTTCGGCATAGACGACGATACTCTTGAATCGGTACAGGGATGTGGTCATGAAAACAGGCACTGCGGCAACACGCCCCTTGTGATCTGTCAGTTGACCCTGCATTCCCTGTTGAACGGCCAGAACCACTACTGACACCTTCCACTTGGCCTCTCGGCTCACTCGACGTCTTTGGATCGAATTTCAAAACCGTTTCCCTCCTCGTTTGATGGGATGCCGCAATCCCGGCGCAGAAGTTCGGACTTTCTTTCGCTCCTCTTCGCTGTCCTCGTCGGAAGACGGCACACGGGGTTTTGACTTTTTGATAGGTCGGACAGGTGACGAGTCTGTATCTGATGGTGCTGCCTTGGTGGCACTTCGGCTCCGAGCACCGCCTGGGCGGGGCGGGCTTCGCCCTGGTGGTGTCGGCGACCGCATGTGTGTATCCTGCTGATGATCTGCTCGAGACCCTGTAGACGACTGAATCACGGGATCGTCTTCCGATTCAGTCGCAGAGCCAGAGTTTGCATCGTGGTTGATCGGGCTCGGCTTGCGTGAGAGTGGGACGCTACCCTTCGAGCTGGTTGCGACATTACGAGGATCCTTGGTGTCACTTAGCCAAGTTGGGATTGCTACGTGACAAAGACACCCACGTTTAGTTCTGGCGTAAAGGCACGGGTGGTTTTAACGCGCTCGGGTGAGCTTATTATTTTTGGTGTCGGCCCTGAAGGGGGAAGCAGTACCGGGGTATTGGCATCAGTCGATACACTAGCTGAAAGGTGCTATCATGTAAGGGAGCAGCATTTAGAGGTAAAGTACACGTACGAGGATCTAATGAGAAATTGAACACAGCTGTGATGCGCCTGATTGTCGTGGCCAGACGCGGTTTCGACAATGCATTTTTAACGTGTGTGTCGAGCGTTCTACGTGCGGTCCGAGCAACCTTATCAATAGCCTAGACCGGAATAAGACCGGTGCCAAGTCAAAACTGGATTGCGGTGTGGGCGTATGGCTGAGGTGAATTTACCTTCTCGAGATCAATGGATGAGAGATCGCCAACGACGTCGGGCGAAGAGAAGGCGAGATGGTTGGTGCTTATCAACGGCATGATGAGGTGCTTTGATAGGATGTCGGCTGAGGTTTTGTGGCCAACAAAGTTGGTTTCCCACCGGAACTTGAAGGCGCTGCACTCTAATTGGAATGCAAAATCCTTGCAAACCCATGGATCAGAGGGAGGTGAGCAAAGAACAGTGGGGAAAGGAGTACTCCAAATTTAGACTCTACGACTTCGAATGAAAGTTCCGGCATGCCGCCGAGAGTGTGTGCATTAGACAAGAGGTCAAGGGTGCGTGTACGCCACGCCTTTTCTTCGTCCTCACTGAGCGGGGGGGAATCGGTCCGGTTTTTGCATTCACGCCACCGCCTTGCCAGCTGTTTACTTGAGAGCACTGGGAGATGGCTGGAAATAAAATTCGCTTGATTAATCACCGACGAAGATGGACTGACCTTCGGCCCAGGTTTGCTTTGTGTCAGTGACCATGATGCAGCAGGTGAGATCCACCGGAGAAGAATTGAATTTCTGTCCAATGAGGAAGGTGGCAGAGTGCCGTGAAGGACGAGATCACTAATGATTGAATTTAGAATGGAGGAAGACACGAACGACGAGATAAGGGGTGGAGGTGTGAGCATCGACCTTTACGAGCCATTCCTTCGCAAGAAGTTGGTCCTACATAATTTGAAGTAAGTATTGACACTAGCCATAGGGCTGTCACGTACCGCGTTGAACGCATCCATGTGGTAGTAAAGTAAGTAGGAACAGAGCCGCTGCTGATCGGAGTTTGAAATTGGGGTGCATGTCTACCATCAGGCCGCAATGGAACAAGACGCTGATTTCCAGTGGCTGCCCCTACGACTCAGGGTACTCCAGACGTCCATCCTCCACAGACATCTCAGTCTCGCCGTTCTCGACGCCTACGCCGAGACCCAGTTTGGGCGCGATATCGCACCGATGGGGAGTGACACGCCCAGGATTCGACTAAAGGAGATGCAAGTGTCAAAGCTACATGCGACGGTATTCTGGGACAAGGAAAGGGACGAATGGGCGGTAGTGGACATGGGGTCGAAACACGGGACGTTCATCCAGAGCGGGCAGCGACCCGAGCCGGTGCGACTCTCACCTCCGCGCGTGGCGAGTATACCCCGTCCAATGCACCACCTCGACCAGCTGATCATCGGGAGCACCACCTTCCTGTGCCATATCCACGAAGATCGTACGCCGTGTTCTGAATGCACATCGATGGGCGAGGACGTCATACCCCTGTTCGCTGTTCCGAGGGAGGCCCATCGTGCTGCGGAGAAACGGCCGCCCGATGACGCCGGGACGGTACCCACGGACGAAGTGCGAGATGCTAAAAAAGCACTGACGTCGCTCAAACGGACGCTGCTCGCACGCCATGATCGCACTTCACAGCCCTCGACGTCCTACATTGACCGATCTGCACGTCGACGTGCCCTGCATCCGACCTCGCAGCTCGATAGTCCGGGTGTGCAGAGCCCACGCAGCAGTTCTCCAGGGCGAGCGGTGACCGAGGACGAGCGTCCGCTTGATAACGTTGGTCGACGACTGTTGATGAAGCAGGGGTGGCAACCGGGGACGTCGCTGGGTGTCGATGGGACGGGGCTGTCGCGCCAATAGAGGTGCCGACGACGACACACCGTGCGGGTATTGGTATGAAAGGGCCACTGTCGCCCCAGGACTCAAAGGAGAAGCGGTGGGCGAGTGTAGAGTCTAGTTTGTAGTACTAATTAATGAACGCGACGCGACGTGACTGTTGTTGGGTGTTTTTAGTCACGTGAGTGGTTCGCGTCCTAGGCGAGATGTGGTTCAAAGTCGGTTCTTGTTCAAGTTCAAACTCGAACGCGGCTGACAACTTTTCACTTTCTTACTTTCACTTTCTTTCTACGTGACCATCTCTTAAAAGCGTCGGTTTGGGTCTTTCTCTCGCTTTCTCTACAATATCTTCTCCCCGCCCACACCAGCTTGTTAGACATCGTCGCACTTGTTCGTCTGTAGCATTTCTTCATCGTTAGCATGGCCAACAACCCCCGCGTAAGTCTCCCAGTCTCGCCCTTTTCTTCCGTTCGTGCCAACCCACCTCTATATCAAGTTACAGACTCGGACTCGTATGGGCGCTCAGCGCAAGGCAAATGGCGACGAGAATGCAACTAGCAAACACATCCGTCAACCATCCGCTGCCACAGGCACAGCGGCCTCGCGCGCGTCTGCTCTCTTGAGTGGTCTCAAAGGTGGTCCTCAGCGTCCCGCCCTCGGTGAGGTCACTACTACCGCGATCAACCGCAAGGTCGGTATCACCAGCAAATGGTTCGTCGTACCCAAATTAATGATCCTTCAGGATGCCATCAAGGCAGCTGCCAAAGACAACTTGAAGGACACTGTAGACCAGGGCTTGAAGCGTACGCGCTCTTCGTCTCTAGCAGCTGCTACCGGTCCACAGCGTGTTCCAGCGGGTCCTGGTCGTTCAGAGTCAGCCAGCAACGTCTCCCATACTTCCACCATTCGCCCCCAGAAACCTTCCGTATTCAAGCGAATGTCGCGGCAGGAAACCGCTGTACCAGTAGTCATCCCCACCCACGTTGCCGAAGTGAAAGAAATCGAAATGGATATCGAAGACCTCGAAGATTTACAAGCAGAGCCCGAAGTTATCGAGATGCTCGAAGAGAAGGACGATCAGTCCATGGTAGGAGTCCAACAGACCAGCGTCACCGACGAAAACATCCACGACCCCGAAACCTCCGAATCCAAATCTCCACGCATGTGGCCAGACGTCGACACCGACAAGGCCATGAAACACTACAAACAAATCGCCGACATTCAGCGAACCTACCAAGATGAAGTCGACATGTTCGACACCACGATGGTCTCCGAGTATTCGGACGACATCTTTAAATACATGTCAGAACTTGAGGTACGCTCTTCACGAGTTCCCCGAGCGTGCATTCGCTGACCATCGGTCTACAGGAGGACGTGATGCCCAATCCCGAGTATATGGATGGCCAGAATGAGATTACCTGGTCGATGCGACAAACCCTAGTTGACTGGCTCCTTCAAGTCCACTTGCGGTGGCATATGCTTCCCGAGACACTCTGGATTGCCATCAACATCGTTGATCGCTTCCTCACTCGGAGGGTCGTGTCGCTTGTCAAGCTCCAGCTCGTCGGCGTTACCGCGATGTTCATCGCCGCAAAGTACGAAGAGATTTTGGCACCGTCAGTCGACGAGTTTGTCTACATGACAGAGAATGGGTATACCAAGGAAGAAATCCTCAAGGGCGAGCGCATTGTCTTGCAGACGCTCGACTTCAAGATTTCGCAATACTGCTCTCCGTATAGCTGGATGCGAAAGATCAGCAAGGCCGACGACTACGATATTCAGACAAGGACGTTGGGCAAGTTCTTGGCCGAGGTTACGCTGTTGGACCATCGTTTTTTGCGGTGCAAGCAAAGTCTCGTTGCGGCGGTCTCGATGTACAGTGCGAGGAAGATGCTTGGTGGTGACTGGGTGAGATTCGAGGCCCCGCTTTTTCTGGACCCCTGATTACTGATCACGTGATGTTCTTCCTTTCCCAGAACGCTGCGTTCGTCTACCATTCTGGATTTGTTGCGGAACATTTGGAAACTGGTCACCAATGGATCTGCGAGAAACTCCTTGAAGACAACTTTGTCCAGCAATATGCGTGCCAGAAGTACGCGCACAAGAAATTCCTGAAGGCATCGCTCTTCGCCATCGAATGGGCCAAGAACAACTCGAATCAGGGCGAGGAGGATAGCTACATGCTGCTCAAGAAGTAAACGAAGCATCAGTTCGCGCACAACATCTCCCGTTTTATCTTTCATCTTGTGCTTGACATCCCTGTTTCCAATTCTCGCATCCATCCGCAATCTCAATGTCTGATTACACACTCTAGTCTCCCATGTCTCATCCACCTATGTGTTGCTCTTGCCTTGCTATCTCCCCATGCATTCCTCTTTCTGCATTCGTCCCATCATCTGTTTGCCGCTGCGCACTATTGCAAAACACATCGTATCCATCTAATCACGTATACATGCTCGTTTTGCCTATGCCTTCGCAACCTCGCACGGCATTCTCGTATGCCATGTACTTCCTCTCTCTTTCCGTCTGCCCGCTTTGTTTCTTTCCTTTGTGTGCCTATCATTTTTATTCTTCTATCTACTCGTTCACACTATTCCCCACGGCCTTGCATTTACTGGCCTCTTATTGCGATTGGGTTTTGTCCACTTGATTGACTTGAGCGCCTTCTACTTGTTTCCTGTACGCTCCCGTCTCGAATGGCTCATTTGAGCCGTTTTCTGCGTTCTGTGTAGCACGTAGTAGCTGCCGGGTGCCTACTCGTCTCGTCTCAACATGAATATTTATTGATTTCCGTCTTGGCATCGGGTGATGAACGTGTTTACTTCGGAAGCGATCTCGTCCCGAGTTACATCCGTGTTTTCACGTGATTTTTTTCCTCCTAATAACCGTAACGGTGCTACCCTTCTTGAGATCCCTCGCGTACCATGTCTAGCATGTCGTTCAAAGGCCATACTGTCGTCGTCACCGGTGCTGGCGGTGGATTAGGAAAAGTGTACGTTCGTCGTTATCTTCCACGACGTACTAATAACGGTGCTTCGTTTCTAGCTATTCCGTCTTTTTCGCCTCCCGTGGCGCTAACGTCGTCGTGAACGACTTTAACGGAGAAGCAGCGCAAAAGGTGGTCGATGAGATCAAGCAAGGTGTGTATTGCGGATCTGCGGTAGCAGTTTGATCTGCCGCTGACCGGTTGCCAGCTGGCGGCAAGGCCGTCGTGAACACGTCTTCGGTGACGGACGGTGAGGCCGTGATCAAAAGCGCCGTCGATGCTTTTGGTGGTATCACTATCCTCATCAACAATGCGGGCATCTTGCGTGACAAAGGGTGCGTTATTATCATTGCGGTCTCATTGTGGATTCAGACGACTCATACGTGTGATATACAGGTTCAAGAACATGTCTGACGCCGATTTCGATTCGGTCGTTGCAGTTCATCTCAAGGGTGCATATGCCTGTACCAAGGCTGCTTGGCCGCATTTCCGGAACCAAAAGTTTGGCCGGGTCATCAATACGACGAGTTCGGCGGGTATTTATGGTGCGTGTCTTTGTGGACGTGTCAGGTGATAGACACCTATGGGATCCGGACAGGTAACTTTGGACAGGCAAATTACAGCGCTGCCAAGATGGGTTTGATTGGGTTCACGAAAGCGCTGGCGAAGGAAGGTGTCAAATATAATATCAATGCGATTGCTATTGCGCCAGTGGGTTTAGCGTGTTTTTAGCGTGTCGTTTGTGATCGGGCTGACACACTTGGATTCTTAGGCTGCTGCATCACGGATGACAGAAACGATCATGCCACCAGAGATTCTCAAGAAGTTAAAGGTAGGATGGGTGTCTATCTTTGTCTTCCATCGTTGTCTCATCGAGGACATGTCAGCCTGAATTTGTCGTTCCATTTGTTGCTGTCGTCTGTCACCCTGATGGTCAAAATGCGTCGGGTCGCGTGTTCGAGGTTGGAGCAGGGTTCGTCGCGGAGAACAGGTGGGAGAGGAGCAAGGGGACCATCTGGAAGACAGATGAAACATTCACACCATCTGCTGTACGGCGCATCCTTCATCTCTGACCTTCTCATATCTCACTGGCATCCAGGTCAAGCTGAAGTGGTCGGAAGTCACCAACTTTTCGGATCCAAGATAGTGAGTGCCAATGTTACACGTGATATTGTTATTCTGACGATAACAGTCCACAATCCCCCGCGGACGCCGAGAGCACGGTATGTGCCGTTTGTTCTGATGTCCGAGACGTATCATTGATGGCTCGATTAGCTCGATGTCGCTTCCACTCTCCCACCGAACCCTCAATCGGCACCGCCCGTTCGATATGATGGTCAAACTGTCATCATCACCGGAGCTGGTGCGGGTCTTGGCCGTGCCTACGCGCTCATGTATGGTCGACTTGGAGCAAACGTTGTCGTAAACGATGTTAGTGAGAAGGGTGCCAACGCTGTATGTGACGAAGTCCGGCAAGGCGAGTGAGGTGTTGCTTGCTTGATGTCTACATTCTGACCACAAACTATAGCTGGTGGAAAGGCAGCGCCTGTCATTTGTTCGGCAGAAGATGGCGAGCGGATCGTCAAGGCTGCCTTGGACGCATTTGGCAGCGTGCACGTCCTTGTAGCGAACGCGGGTGTATTACGAGATCGCTCGTTTGTTGGTATGTCAGAGCAAGAGTGGGATCTTGTGATGGCTATCCATCTCCGAGGTACCTTCAAGGTCGGTACAGTCCAGGCCCCTGGAAGGACGATGTTTGCTGATAGTAATACCAGTGTGCAAAGGCTGTATGGCCCGTCTTCCAGAAGCAAAAGTATGGACGGATTGTGACGACGTGTTCACAAGTTGGCATCTGTGAGTCCATCCATGGGCCTAGTGCTACATCATGGTCTGAATCACATTGTTCCAGACGGAAACTTTGGGCAAACGAACGTAGGTTATTGTCTTTCGGTTGTACCTCAAATTCATAGTCTTTTGGATAGTATTGCACTGCTAAAGCCGCCATCATGGGTCTCACAAAGACCCTTGGGTTTGAAGGCAAGAAGTACAATATTCTTTGCAACGTTATCGCTCCGAGTGCAGGTACCGCGATGACGATGACTGTCTGGTCGGTCGCTGAGTGTGTTTCGTAACTCTTTACTGATATGATTTCTAGGCCGAAAGAAATGGTGGATGCGTACAAGGTACGCAACCTCACCTCCCTGCAGGGCTTTGATACTGATGTCTCCAACAGCCAGACTACATCGCACCCATCGTAGGCTACCTCACCAGCCAAGACAACACCGAGACAACAGGAAGATTATTTGAAATCTCTGGTGGTTGGGCAGCTGAGACCCGTTGGCAACGGACGGGAGGACACG
>JBBPMD010000429.1:0-23890 GCA_038090095.1 Zangia roseola
TCGCCTTCTCAAACTCTTGTACATCCTCTGAGTGCAACGATGCGTGAGCCAAAATATGTAGCAACGACGGGGGCACCCACGGAGCTCTCGTGCGAGTTCCCTTTGCTCCCTGAGAGCCTTCGCCTTTTCCAGGGTATACCGCGGTATCATCCCAAGTCCGCCCAGTATCGATTGAAGTCGCTTGATTTGCTGCGAAGGCTTGTCTACCCCTTCGAATTCCTTCTTCCAAACCTTGCGCACACCACAAGCAATTACTACACTCTAGAATAACTTCGTCAGCTCAAGCCATTTCGATTGTGGTTATGCTTTACCTTGAGCTTGTTGACCGTTTCCTCGTCTTTGGACAAACTTTCCTTCTTTCCTCGATTTGTCTTCTCATCCTTCTGAGGTTTCGTTGACTCCTGTTGCCAATCGATATTTCATGGACAACAAAAGAGACATAAGACATACTTTTTCCCGCTTTTGTCGCTTCTGCGGTGGTTCATCGACGACTGAAGATAATTCCGACTCCATCTACGTAGAGTTAGCAGACCTTCACAACTTGAACAGCGCTGAATAGCACACACGGGATCCCTAGTCGATTCCGCTGCATTCCTGGCCGATGGTCTCGGTGATTCAGGCGTGTGCTTGAGCTTGGAGACAGAGCCCGATGGACCGGGAATTTCAACGGGATCCATTTCAACATCCCGGGCTGAGTTACCCTTGTTCATCTTCTGTTTCCATTTTGGGTTGACGTGAGCATCAACCATCCAGTGAGTGAAAAAGATCGCCCATACCTTGTCCGGCTTTGGAGGTGATGTCTTTCTGGACGGCTGTTTCCCCTTTGGTGAGCGAGGAGACCTGTGGGCCGTTGACTCTTCGTCTGAGGATTCAATCATAGCCTAAATGCAACTCGTACATGGTCACAGTTGACATTGAAACAGCCGAGATGGACTCACCTTAGACTTGTATTTCATCTCGCTATCTGGTTTCTTTGACAAATTCCCGGACTTTTCTGGCTGGCCGACAGTCTGGCCACCGTACCACGTTCATGCGAAGGGCTCACCTTGGAAGCTTTTAGACGCCCGGAGTCTTTCTTCAATGGCGGCTCATTGTCGCCATCGGACGAGCTTCCTCCCTCTGCAAATTCCTTGCCCGAACAATCCACCTTGACTTTCTATGCCAACGCGTCATCGTTGCGTTCAGCGCCACAGAACAAACTGTCTACCCACCGATTCGGTTTTACGCGAACCAGACTTTGCCGTACGCGCCGATTTTTCCTTCTTGATAGGTTTACGTTTCGGAGAATCCCCGTCCGACGCGTTCTGGAGCCTGTTCTGGTCCGAGCTTAGTCCCATGATATCACGCATGGGACAATGGATTTACCACAGTCGTATGCACGGTGTCTTTGATGAAAGACTTGTATTCTCCGCCATTCAACACGTCTTCCTCGATGTCAAAGTGTGTCGCCAATTCTTGACGCACGAGGCGCACGGTCAAGTGGCTGCATGTCGACGCGTCATTAACCTGGTACCAGCACTCATAATACTAATATGACTTACCTGAGCCGACCTTCGCCTCGTGCCTTTGAGAGAATGTCTACGATAACATGTTCGAGCTCAGACGTACTTGGGAAGGGCATTATGGTAAGAACTTGAAGGCATGAAGTTGGAGAAGGTGTCAAACTACTTGTGAGTCACGTGATGATAACTTGAAATAAGTCACTACGAAGTCACTGGTCCTTTACGCAAGGTTACATTCCTTTTCCACATCTGCAAGCAATTTCTCCCACTTTCCATCGTGTAAGGTCGTAATTCTCTTCCACTCGTCTTCCCGGTAAACTCTCTTGAACCAATACGAACGAACCGCTAAGACAATGTCCGCATACGAAAAACTATCCCCCATCAGCCATTTGCCTTCAGCCATGTCATAAAACTGTTTTGCAGATCCATAATACATCTTCTCGATGACTTCCCAGTGCGCATCGCGTATGGGACCTTCGGGCGACCATTCGTTCACTTTCGCTCCAAGCTGTGCTTCTCTAGTAGGGATGAAATACTCCAAGCTGCGCTCGTTCAGAATCTGCGTTGTGCGGAAGAGAGTGAATCTGAACGAATCGCCTCCCAGGCTTCCCAGCCTGTTCATCGTCGTGTCAAAGGCACTGATGAGGGCTTTCGAGTCTTTGGGGAAAATGGGCTTCTCAGGGTAGGTCTCATCGAGGTACTCTGCGATCGCCCAGGAGTCGGTGACGATGGCGCCAGTGTTGGGATCACTGATAACAGGTAGAGTATACAGCACGCTCCCGTCCTCCATCGTGTTTGGGGATGCCTCAATCTCTCTAAGAGTATGGGCGATGTCAGGGTACTCGACCCAGACGGTCTCAAACGGAAGTTTCTTATAGCTCAAGATGAATCTGGAACATTCATTAAGCGGCTACAAGTCTGCGGGGTGACACGCTCGCACCTTGGCCTAGTAGGGTTAGGCGACCAGCCCCTACCGGGGAGCTTGGACGGGATGTCATAGAGGACGATTGGCAACACGGCGAATTCTTCGACCAGTCTGGGTCATGTTACGCGTCCTTTTGTCTAGGTAGTACAGTCTCTTGCGCAGTACTTTCAGCTCCAAGCGAGTCCCCCATCATTTCTCTTCGTCAGCATATTCGGTCAGCAACCGGACTTGTCGCACCGGTCTCCATACTTTTCATGGGTTGTTGTACGTTCTTGTTCCTGTGGAGATCGGATGGTACTTTGAACGCGTTGCGATGGCGACAAAATTGCGCCACACTCCCACAATACCTCACTAGCACTCCCGAGATAGCAGACACCCGTTACACGGGCGGCGCGAACATGTCAACGAACATTGAACATTACTGAAAACGCACTTCAGCTGCTTGTGACTAGAAAAATGTATGTACCCAAGATGGTTGTGAAGAATACCATGTCCCTGCGCGTTCGCTGGAATCGATGACTATAGCTTCGACTTGACAGTAACAAGCGAAGCATTCTCCTGCAAAATCTTTGCGGCCTCTGATACCATATCGTCCACTATTTGTCGCGCGGGAGGGACGTCATTGATAAGGGCAGCCACGCGTCCGATCAACCATGGTCGAGCCTCCATCGACTTTTCCGGGTGTAGTTCAATGTCATGGCTGGCCGGTAGAATACCTTTCGACGTCAACTCCTTAATTTCCTCTTGTCGATTGTTGTTCCTGCCAAGGGGATGACGTTGAGTGATTGCACAGGCACAAGGCGAGACCAAAATACCAATCATCCACGTATGGGGTTCTGCGCACTCTCAGAGGGCGTCCAGTGTAGATCAATGTCGTCACGGCGTCCTCATAACTCGCGCTCAACAAAGCCTCCTTGTGCGCTTTCGGAGCGCCCGCCTCCTTGGACGCCACAAATCTCGTTCCCACCCACACTGCTTGCGCTCCCCACGCCAGATTTGCGGCAAGACTTCTCCCATCATAGACCGCCCCGGCGCCGACCACATAAACAGGGTTGCCTGTCAAGGGCGATTTGTGTCCTTTGACTGCATCCACACATGCAGGGATGAGAATGGTCGCAGGTGTATCGCCCGTGTGTCCACCACCTTCACCAGCCTGGGCGCAAATGAGATCAACGCCTACAGCAAGTGCCTTAGCGACATGCTTCGGATGGCCAACCATCTATAGTAATCCATGAGTGTCTCACAGCAGATCCATGGACATACGGGCATCACTCACGTTCATGACAATTATGCCTGCCTTATGCAACCTTTCAACTGCATACTGAGGGGGTACACCGACAGCGCAGACGAACAGGGTGGCTTTCTCCTCGATGATAACGTCCAGAAGGTCGTTGAGCTGCCCCTTTTGGTAGTCGTACTATCATTGCATCACATGAGCCAACTAAGGCTGGACCGACGAGAAGATATGACGTACGTTAGTCTTCCGCGCACTCCCCCCGACCTGTGGGATGAGAAGGTCGACGCCGAAGGGGGCATTAGGGTCCTTCAGGTCCTGCTTGATGGCTTTAATCTGGGGTTTTTAGTCATCGTGAGTATACACGTGTCTTCGAGCCACATAGCTGGGCATATACATACCTGTTGCCTCAGAATCTTCGGGGTATACCCATGACCGCCGATAACACCCAGCCCGCCGGCATTCGTGACCGCTGCAGCAAGTTCTGGACCGGCGGCGACGTTCATGCCTAAGCGTAACGGTAAGCTTCGAGAACACGGTTCCGCATGCGGATGGTCACATACCCGCTAGTAGAACGGGATGTTTGATCCCAAACAACTGGGTGAGGGGAGTGGCAATGGTGGCCATGATGTAGTGTGGGGGTTTGGAAAGGAGTGTTCTAGCGCAAGTGCATTTTTATGCAGGTTCAGGTGACACCGGATAGGAAATTGGTTCCCGGAGTGTCCGGGTAATGATCGTGATCCTGATTTCATCAGAAATCACCTGCCAAATAAAGTTCATCACTATTTGTACAAATGCTCTGTAATTGGTACATAAACCGCATAATATTATGTGTGTACTTGTAGATTGGTACTCGGTACTCAATGACTGAACACCCCGAAGAATACATCGTGATCTTTATCTAAACTCCTATGTAAGAGCTTACGGACGAGTGTGAAATATCGAAGTGATCGGGACGCCGCATCAGACACCGAAGAGTTCATGCGAAGGAAATCCCACAGGCTTCAGGCCCGGATGACGCCGGGCCTGGACCTTGCTAGTGTTTGCTACAACAACAGTTCAGTAAATCACCAACAGGCCGCTACTAATCTGCAGGGCAGTTGAGCTAACATCGTGGCTCTCTTTCGCGACTGGACCTTGTAGTCCAAATCTATTGTCTGGAGGGTCAAGGACTGAAGCTCAAGTTCTGGATTTGGAAAGCTGCCTGTGGCGCTAGCTCGGCTAACGTATTACCGGTGACTGACAGTGACCTCCGTGTTCGGTCTCTCGATTACTTACTGTAAAGGGAATAGTATGCTTGTTAGATAATTAGCAGATATCCGGGATATGCGACAGAAAACTCGGTATGTATGTGTGAGGAGATGAGTGTATTGGATACATCAATTGACAACCGTCCACGAGAAAAGGGGAAGGTAAAGTCGAAATCACGAGAGGGGAAACAGCAATCTTCACGAGCTTGAGCTCGCATCTTCTGAGTCAGTATGTGACTGTGGTGATCCGGCACCCGATTGCATAAGTCGGCGCAGCCGTGCCAATTCAGCAGCGAGGGTTCTGATAGAGGGTTTTAACCATTACGCACAACAAGGTGTGATATAGCTCTCACCTGGCAGTCTCAATGGCATCCCCACTACGATGAGATTGCTCTTCGACCTGTGTTTTGAGTCGCGTAATCTCTTGCCGAAACTCATCCTCAATTTCCTTCCGAATCTTGCAGTCATCCATCTGGAGATCTTTGATCGTCGTTTGGGTTTGCTGAGCTATCTTCATATCCTCGGCCAGCTGCTTGTACTCTTTACCGATTGTTTCTGCCTCTTTCTTCACCTTCTCTTCCCGCTTCCGCATCTCATCTCTAAGTCGGTCGGTTTCGTGTTTCCAACTCTCCGTCATACTTTTGATGCTGTCGCGTAACGTAATGTACTCTCGTTCGGATTTCTGTGATAGTGCAGTGGATTCAGCAAGGGCAGCTTCCATCTCGCGCAATGATCGTTTCGAAGTAGTCGTTTCCGTTTTGAGCTGGGATTTCAGAGTAGCAGCCTCTGCCTCCGCTTTTCGTGCTCTTTCAAGAACCTCCGGAAGGAGTGAGCACAAGGCTGCAAAGACGACAAATCCAGACAAACCTCTTGAAGCAGTCGTTCTTTACGTGCGACGACATTGTTCAGGCCTTCATTCTCCAACCGAAGTCGTTCCCGGCCTTCTTTCAAGTCCTCCGTCTGGCGCGTTAACTGTGCAACGGTCCGTTGCGAAAGTCGAAGCTGAGCCTTAGTGTTCTCGAGTGCGTTCCTCGCGTTGATGACACCAGTTTGGAGGTCGGCCAGAACCTTGGAGGTCCCCCCTGGCGTGAGCGAGAACCGACGACTCGGGGACGCTGGTGCCTGGAGACTGGCAGGGGTGGAGTTTAAGTTTGCCGGGTTATTGGCAACACTGAGATCTATTGGCGATGCTGGAGGTGGCGTTTGAGTGGAGGTACAATTCGGGATCGAGGATAAACCGTCGTCTGCCAGCGCTCGAGCATTTCCTACGAGTAGAAAGTTTACAAAGAACCCAAGAATACGCAGATGTAGGCCTGACCTACTGACGCAACAGGAATCCCTGGTGAAACAAACATTCATTAATGTGGTTGAATCTTCGGTCAGTGAAAGACCTCTAGCCTTTGGCTGGTAACGACATACGACTGAGAGTACGAGTAGGACTGGAAATCCGCTTGATGGGCTCTCTGTTGCTCGAGAGAGGACCGAAATCCATCGGTATGCCTTCAGGAATACCTTCGGTCTTCAAGCTTGGTGCTGCGCTCTCGCGCCGAGGCAGTGGAAGATTCGAGTCGCGACCAGCCAGTCCAGATAATATATCGAAGCTGGATCTACGCTTCATTTTTGGGGTTGTAAAGTTGGGGTTATAAGAAGAAGGTGGAGAACTGATGTCGAGCACATCGTCCGAAGGGTGTGATATATGGTTGGAAGACGCCATAAAACTGGGAGGGAGTGGACGCGGTCCACGTAAAACAATATTCTCTAGATTGTGTAACTGAGCCTGTTGTTGTCGGATAGAGTGCTTCAAGGTTGACATATGACTCCGGACAGCCACTGGATGAAAGAGAACGGACCATAGACTCGGAATGACAAATAATTCACAATGAACCATGTTAAAAAATACCTGGATCGTTGAGAGATAAGGAGGGGCTTGGCGCGCGTGTAGACCGGAGTGAACCGCGCGACGAAGACCTAGATAATGGACGGGCGGGAGTAAGAGGTGAATTGACTGGACTTGACATTCAAAAATTAAAGAAATGAAAGGATCGTGATGGTCAGTCTGTCGACCAAACTCCAAGAAGTGAAAAAGACGACTGCTAGAATGCGAGCCGGGGAGCCAGTCGCAGTAACACTGCTAGTAATGATGGTAGTTGATAGACGTCTCCGTCAAATGATTGACAGGTACTTCGGTTTGGAGTCCATATTTGTATTTGTTAAGTACAACGCGGTCACGTGATGACTATGCGACCCCACGCAACTTGAAGATACCCTTTGACTTGTTCCATGGCAGATTGTGGCATCTGTCTCGACTTGTTGCGCAATCCGGTTTCTGTCCCATGTGGTACGTCTTGTATTCCCAGATGACCGCTTATTCATACCTGATCTTCGTTAGGCCACGTCCACTGCGAAAGGTGCCTTCGTGGTCATATCAGTTCCGGCGCGGACGCACTCAAATCTACATGCCCTACCTGTCGCAAGTCATTCAATATAGGTTTTATCCAGTTAACCACACTCACCGCCAGAGCTAATCTTAGTCTCCCATAGCAACACCCGACTTTGCATTTGTGCCTCAAAAATATCATAATTTTATCCTTCCTTCTGTCCGGAAAACATATATGGACATTCCTTCTTTGACTACAATGTCCAAGGAGATCGACGTGTTGAGAAAAGATCTCGAGTCTTGCGCCGCGGAGAACGAGCAACTGCGCCAACGGATCTCTAATCTCAAATATAGACACGAAGATACGGAATCTAAAATGCGCGCGAGTGCGGAACAAGCACAAGAAGCACGGCGAGAAGTGACGGACCTACGCAAGAAATACGACTCCTTGAAGCACAAATACTGGGAGGCTCTGGAGACTGTGTCATCGTGAGCGCTTGAACATCAGGATCGCGGGCAGACTAATAGAATGTTCTTTCTGATAGTGATACTACGAGCAACATGGAACCGTCTCGAAATCTCGGTCACAGAAGCAGTCAGAATTTTGACATTTCGCGTCAGCTTGCCCCAAAAGTAGAGGAGCATCCAGTGTCTCTCCATAACTTGAACGCGAATCCAATGGCCAGGCCAAAACGTGCACTACCCAAATCTCGTCTGTCGAACTCTACGAATCGCAAAGATGACCCACTGCTCGTCAAGAGGCAGCGAACACACCGGTGCTCAGATATCGGTTCCAGCAGTCAGCAGATGGGAATAGCCTTCAAAGACGAGGGTGACGAGGACGAATAATGAGCTGGATTTATATCGGGGGTAAATATAACTTGAGTGTAATGTACTTTTGAGTTTCAAGTGTAACACGACAATAACCCGTTTGCTGAGACTTTCACAAAGTAACCCTAATAATGTACGATTATATAGGGATTCGAAGATATGGATTCCACATCATCGAGGCTCTATATTTGGTGTAGTTCTTAGAACTGGTCTCCCAGGCAGAACAGCCCATGCACACGCGTACTGCCACTTGACAGAGACCTATAATGCAATGAATCAGATATTCGGATTTGTGGCTGGATGGCACCTGACTAGTAGGGGAAAGGATCTCCATAAGAGCTAAGGCATTATGGGAAAGCTCTCACTCACCTACAGCCTTCGGGGGTTCCTTGTCTTTTCCCTGGGTGTCTGTTTATATTTTTAAGTTGTCGAGCTCCCGCAGATCTATCAGCGGGAGAAAGTTTGCACCGATTTGTGTGGCCTACGCTCACATTGGTTCAGCCTGGCACATCTGGGGGTGTCTCAGTTGTCAATCTCCACAAGTTCGCATTTCGAACTCACGACACCGAGCGTTGAATCATATGGGGCAATGATAGGATCACGAGGGATCGAACCATCCAAACGCCTGAGATTCACTAGTTGCCAACTCCACGGGCAACGAGGTCTTGACGTGGTACTTCCCAAGGGGAGGGAAACTAGAAAGGGTATAAATTCCAGAGAGAAAGAACTGATTCTCTTGCACCTAAATTTGCCTATCATTCCTGAGCTCACTCGCCATGCGTCGAGACGCCCCAGCTCCGTTCGACTCCAATAAGGCAGACGTCATCCTTCGTTCATCCGACGATGTGCATTTCTGGGTGTACAGCTGCTTGCTGGCTTTCGCATCACCTTTCTTCGACTCGATGTTCGATCTTCCCCGGCCGCAAGTACGCAGCGTGCACGATGAAATGCGCGATGGTCTCGATGTCATTCCAGTAACCGAGAGTAGCCGGGTACTGGATATGCTTCTGAGATTCTGTTACCCACCAACCGTCGATGATCCCCACCTGAAGCATGCGGGGGACATAGAGGTGGTGCTTGAGGCGGCAATCAAATATGGCATGGAAGAGGTGGAGGAGAGGGTCCGAAGAACGTTGCTTGAACTATCAATTTTAGAAAAGGAACCGTTGTGCGTCTATGCCGTCGCCCACCGATTCCGATACGTGGAAGAAACGAGGGTCGCGGCGACGTGGCTCTTGCGACGACCGTCACCACCTGGAATTTCTACAGCGCTAACGCACATAAGCCAAGGCGACATCCGACACCTCTCGACTTATCGTACCAAATGTGCATATGCAGTTTTGGCCCTTGGAAACAATCTTGCCTGGTTGCAACAAAAAGCAAGCTACGGCTTCTTCCAATGGTGGACAAACTGTTGCATGTGCACGCATCGAGCGGATCCCCGCTTCTTGATGCACGGAACATATGCACGGGAGTGGTGGGCAGAGTACATGGAAGAAACGCTGGCTGTATTGCAGGATACTCCATGCGCCACTGCCGTTTACCAAAATGTGCAAAAGGCACTGGAGAAGGCAGAAGGCTGCGCATTTTGCCGGAGAAAGTCGCGATCCTGCATGTCAGACTTTGTGAAGAGATTTGCGGAGGCTGTCAACGAAGCAGTTGCAGGTGTGAGTGAATCCATTGTTGTCACCGCAACTCCTGACGAAACATGCATGTCACATAGATACCACTTGAGGTATCGTTCTAGGCGCGGGTGCACGATCCCGTTCGTGATCAGGGATAAAACCGGGGCGGAAAATGTACTTGTATATAATGCCTCACAAGGTGTGTACTGTACCTGAAAAAATCTTTAAACGCGAGGGCCAGGTAATCGCGGGTCTCTGTATGATGATACGGACCGTACGGTATGACAGCGGGTAGTCTGACGTCTGATGTTATCTGTCGGCGCTTGCTGGTCAGCAAGGTACAGCCAGCCTAAAGAAAGGCGATACATAGGTAGGACATGGTGCTTACCAAGTTGGGTGAGAAGTGGAGAAGTGCTATAGGCCATAAGATAAGGTGTATAGTCCCAGGCTAGAGCTATTTACGGTTGGCATGGGATCAGCCGCAGCAACAATTGTCAATTGTCACTGTCAATGCTTGCGTTGTCGTCCACGCCCAGGGCCTGCGGGTGTTCGGTAGTACTAGTCCATGTAGCACACCGACGGGGCCGGATTAACCTCAAATTCTTCCACCATGTCTCCATCTCCCCTCCTTTCCCTACGAGACCTGGGTCCTGACACCGATGAGCTAGTGCAACACAGTCCGGTCACGGTAGGCCCTGTCGACGCCGCCGCTCCATTCAACAGAGCCAGTGCGGACGTTATCCTCCGAACTTCAGACAATGTCGATTACCGTTTCTATAAGCTCCTCCTGTCGCTGGCATCCCCATTCTTCGCCAACATGTTCGCGTTGCCACAACCCGGTCCGCTTGACGGCGCTGCCGATCAAATCAAGTATGGGCTCCCCATCATACCTGTAACCGAAAAAAGCCTTGTTTTGCAGAAGCTTCTCAGTTTCTGTTCGCCCGTCTATGACACCCAACTCCCCGTTATGGAGAATCTAGACGTCGTCATGTCCGTTCTCGATGCTGCCGACAAGTACGATATGAAGTGCGTGGGTAAGGTCATCCTCAAGATGATAACCGCCCCCGAGTTCCTGGAACACGAGCCCATGCGCGTGTTCGCTATTGCTTGTCGTTACAGGGCAGAAGTGGAGACCAACATCGCTGCGCGTCACATGCTGCGCTTCGCGATTTGGGAACCAGCGTACGTTGCCGAGCTAGACTTCATTTCTGGTTCGGACTATCAGCGTTTGGTCAAGTACCATGCGGACTGTGGCCAAGCGATGTCTCAACTCGTTCGATACTGGTCATTGTTCCCACTCCCACCGCTCGATTGCAAGTTCTGCAGGAAGAATGGGCTCCCACGTCTCACTCTGAAAAACTATCAAGATTGCGTTATCGACGCGTTGCGAGTACGGCCATGTGCGGAGACACTGATGAGTACGGAGTGGATTGATGGCATGGTGAGGAAGGCTGGCAGCTGTCAAGGTTGCCGGGATAGAGCCCCGAGAAGGATGGAGCAGTATGCAAAGGAGCTTGCTGTTCCGATAAACGATGTTATTTCTGAGGTACGTGTCATCATTCAAAGCTAGGATATCTTATCAAACGTTCAATAGATTCACATGGAGGTCAAACCCTACTAAGCCAGTCGATTGATTCGAACTTTGTATCACCCATGTACATTCAAGGACCGAGACCGAATATTTATTATTCTACTTGGATTGTAGAGATGGAATTGTAGTATTGTAACTCGATCTTTGTTCTTCAATATTCCGAGTTATGCTCTTGGTCACAGATAGATTCTTTGTTTGGGTACAAACGCGATCACGTGACCAGATACAACGAACGCGTTTCTTGAAGCAAACTCATTACTTTTTGACAGGTTCCTGGCATGGCTTTGTACGAAACGCCATCGAGAATATGGCGCAGAATCGAGGATGAAGGAGAGCCATCGTCGCTACCTTCGTTGCCAGCGTTCGAGCACTCCGTCGTACCCAACACCGAAACTGATCAAACAACCACGGACGACGATGACGAACTTCTACCCGTACATTCGACACCAGCAGCAGCCTCGTCTCATAGTGCCACCGCCACAGTCCGTCTGCAGTCCAGCACGTCCAGCACCGTTCGCTTTGCGACCTCTATTGCGTCTCGCTCCGCCTCGCTAAAGGCGTCAGTATCGAGGTCGCTTGGTAGATCCCCTCAACAGAGCTTTGACGTGAGTGCTATCACGTCGCTGCCTCATGACTCGGAGGAGAACACAGACCCGGAGGATCTACCGGAGAAGAGTACCAACAGCGTACCGGAGGCCTACCTACCCCCACCAGAGAGTGACGAGGCGGAGGATATGTCGCTTGTGGATGCCCTCGAGTCTGTCAGTCGTGCTAGCTCTCCTTTGTCACCGGAGCCGCCCCCACAGGAACCCACTCCGAAGAAGAAAGGTCTGCCATATGATTACTCTGTTTCTCTGCGTTCCGAACCACAGGTAAGTCTCTTTCATTCTTGTTATTCGCTAATTGATGCAAGACATCATTGCAGCCTTCCCCCTTCAGCAAATTTCGCAATGTTGCACTGCGTCGGCCAGTTTTCCGTACTCGAACGCCATCACTCTCGCGCTCGACGTCCGAATCTTCGGCATCTACACCGTCCAATTCTACGCCTCGGAGCAATTGTTCCACCCCGTTCCCCAGAGATCCAGAGTCGCCCATTCCAGGTCTCCATATTCCACTTCCCCAATCGGCAAGTGGCTCTCCAGCCATCGCCTCACCGCCAAGCGTAGTCGTACAACCACCCGATGGGGATATCTCACGAATATCCGACGAACATCAGCTCCCCCTTCACGGGAGCATGGAGCAGCTTGAGAGTGAGCCCGAGATGGCCGCCAATACCGAGGATGGACTTACGTCGGACAGAGAGCCGACGTTTTCATCGGCGTCTTCTGACCCCAGTTACCCAATGGACCGCACAATTCAAGCTCGTTCCCCAATTGTACCATCCACCGCAGCTTCCTCTCCTGCACCATCAACGACATTCACGCCGACCCCCACGATCGCACCGCGTCCACGCACTCGGTTCAACATCCCCCCGCCACCACAAGAATTTTACACTGAAGAGGATATCGCGGTCGATTCGGAACCATTGACACCCCACACGCGCCGAAGATCATTCCTTCTTTCCGTTATCAACTCAACTGCCCGCCCCCGTATGAGATTTGTTACCACACCACATGCTCACCGACGTCTGAGCGCACTCCCTGTCACGAGCGAGGTCGTCGAAGACGCACAAGCGACACCAGGGTCAGCGGTGCACAAAGCCTTTGCCGGAATAACACCGCGACCAAGGCGGGGTCGCATGTCGCATCCCCTCGCGCAGACTTACCTCCCCGACGTTGACGCATCAGAAACCGGAGATGTCGACGTTGTCCCGAATGATGATGCGAGCGAACGAGGGTCTGTCATCTCGACCACGTCCTCGCAGGACCTTGTAACCCACGTTCGTGCCAACACTTCCTACGACCCCGCGCTAGGTCTCGGGGAGCGAGGCAAGATGGGTCGTTTCGACGCGCAAAAGTTGAACTCGTACTTGCACGGGCTTAATCGTCGCCTCCAAGAAGAGAACATCGAGCTCGCGGTGCGATTACAGAAATACGAGGAGGTCAAGGACGGGCCGCGACTAAGTATCGATGGCGCGGGGAGGGGCAGACGGTTGAGTGCTGTGAGCGCGCTGGGAGATGTGGAGGAAGAATCTGGTGCGGAGGGATGGGCCGAGGAGAGACTTGAATTAGAAAGCCTCGTGCAGAAGATGACGGAAGGCCTTGAACAGGCGTCGGTGGAAAAGGATCAAGTGGCCAATGACCTGGAAAAGGAACGCGATGGGCGGGCTAGAGATAAGGAGCGGTGGAAGGTTCGGATGGCAGAGGTGGAGAAAGGGGTTTCGGAGATCGTCGGGGAGCTTGAGAGGCGGGTTGAAGAAGCAGAGGAAAAGCACGCTGCAGCTGCCGAAGAAATCGGCAAAGTTAAACGCGAAGCAGAGAGGGTTCGTGATCATTTGGAAACGGAGCGCGACCTCGCCCTTGAACGTGCTATGAAAGCCGACAGCGCGTTGGAGAGCGGCAGGGAGCTCGGCGGTGCCTTGAATGAAGCCAACGCGAAAATCAGTATACTCAGTAGCGACCTGCAAACAGCCACAGCAAATATCAAGGAACTCGAGGAAGAAAGTACTCTGCTCCATCGCAAGGTCGGCGGTCTCGAGAAAGAGCTCAAAGATGAGAGACTCTCCAACAAGCTTGCGGAAGAGGACCTTCAGAGCCAGCTCAGCGAGATGGGGACCGAGGTCATGCAAGCGACGGCAAGAGTCTCCGAATTACAACGGGAGCTCATTGAACATGACGCCGAGTTCGATCGTCTCGAAGACGAGTTGCAGGTCAAGTCGGACGAGCTGGCCGAACTCCAAAAGTGCACTGCGCAGAGTGACAAGGAGACTGCCGCTGAACTGCGATCGCTCAAGGCGTATATCCGCGAACTGGAGGACGGAACGGAGGAACGCGTTAAAGACCTTCAGGATCAGCTTGCGCGTGCACAGGATCGTGTCGACCAGTATGAAGTAGAGGAAGAACATGCCAACGATCGGATGGAGAGGGTTGAGAAAGAGGCCGAGAGGGCCGTGGAACTCGCTCGACAGATGGAGGAGGCACTGGAAGCTGCAGAGGGAAAGATGAAGGCTGACGAAGCAAGGATGGCTGACTTGCGAAGCAAATTGGCCGCAATGGAACGCGAGCAAGAAAGACAGCGAGATTTAACCAATGCTAACCCGCCAAGTAATCACGAAGCGGAGGAAGCTCTCGAAGCTGAACTGGACGAGGCAAACAAAGAGATCGCGAGATTGTCCGCCCTTCTTCAGCAGTCACCTGCTCGTCGGGCTATCGACAAGGCCAAGGACACGAGGATCGAGGCTTTGGAGCGTGAAAAGGAGGAGTTATTGGAGCGGGTCAGGGCGCTCAAGAGCACCAACGTGGAGATGACGACCCCGCACAAAGTCATCAACACGAGTGGTATTTCTCCGATCCACCGACATGTCTTATCCATGACCCTCAAGACACCCAAGACGCCTGGGGCACCGCTTAAAGATGTACGTGCCAACTTCTTCATTTGAGTTTGAGTTTTAATTTAACGACATGTTGACAGCTTTCGTGGTTAAATGCAACTACTGGAGGCGATCTGGGCGCCTCGTCCCTGTTGGCAGAGATCGCAAGACTGCAGACGGAACTCAACCGCGCTAATGACAGCATCGACCAGAAATTGGATGAGCTCCAGGAAGTCGGTCTGGATGTCGTAGAGTTCACCAAGAATCTCGAGGATGCGCGTTCCAATATCGTGTCACTGGAAAACGAGAATGCGAGATTGCAACGGAGAGAGGAGAGACGGCGTCGACGACTCGAGAAGCTACGATGCCAACAGTGTTTCACAAAGATCGACCCTTTGAAGCTGCAGCGAGCCTATGAAGCGGATGAGAGGTGCGAGCGAGACGGACGTCATATTTGGGTCCTGCTGACATTTTTCTCGACAGCACTCTCTCCTTCAACATGTCAGGAGGCGACCTTTTGGCCGATCCACCTACACCCCTTATCAAATCGAGCGAGGGGCTCCGCGTGGAACTTCAAACCGTGAATGCCCAATTGGATATCATGAAGAAGCAATGGCAGGAGGAGAAACGCCAGCTCTTGGGTGAAAAGGCTGTCCTCCAGGACACTGCGAATCGTATGAACATCGAGGTCCGCAACGCAAAGCAAGAGGTGAAGAAGGCGCTCGAGGCGGAGCGAGAGAGCCGCCGATCACGAGCAGATACACAAGGGGTAGAAACTCAGTTGGAAGACTTGTGTAGAAACTCACATCGTTTCTTTTTGCAGGAGGCTGAGAAGGCGAAAGCGGTCGTCGCTGATCTTGAAGCGGAATTGCAGGCAGAGCGGATGCGTCTCAGAAAGATGTCCACGGAACAGGAGCGCCTACAGCGCGAAATCGGAGATGTTGCTCGACAACTGCAACGTACCGAAACGGTGACTAAGACGATGTCATGTCAAAACTGACTGCTGACGTCGAACTAGGACATGGATGATGTCAAATATCAGCTGCAGAAGGCCAAGCAAGATAATCACGAACTCGAGAACGAGCTCCGAGGTACGCGGATGTGTCTCCTGCCGAATCCTTGCCTAAACTGGTCTCCTACAGAGAATGCGAACGCAGAACAGAAAGGACGACTGTTGGAAGCTAAAGTGCGCGAAAACACCACAGCAATCGAGCAACTACGACAAGAACGTTCTCTTCTTGCACGGGATCACAAAGACCTTCAGCAGCGATACGCCCAGGCCTCCGAGGTGGGTTCCTTCATATGTTCTTCTCGCTTGATACTCAACTCATTGCTACCAGCGAGCCCACAAGCTTCGGAATGAATATTCGGCATCGCAGAAATCGCACGAAAGCCGGCGTCAGCAGTTGGACATGCATCTCGCCGAGATCGAGGAACTCAAGCACGCGCTGTCGAATCAAGCGGACCAACTCCAGCGGACCGAACAGGAGAAGAATCGAATGGCGATGGAAAAGACAGACATTTCCCGGACCATTGCGATGCTTGAAACAGAGTTGAAACGTGTCCGAAAAGATGCGGAGATGTTTGGTCGCGACTTGAAGGCGTTGCGTGCGGAAAAGGAGAATTCGCAGCAGAGGCAAAAGGACGAGGTCGCCAAGACGCAACGGGCCAGGAAACAGGCCCAGACGCAGGTTCGTCTGCTGAATGACCAGCTTGAGCACCAAAAGGCCAAGATCAAGAGACTGCAGCAGCATGTCTGCTCCACGTGCGTACCCCTCCGGTTCTCTAGCTGGTGGTTGTAATGACCCCACTTTCAGCAGTGATGATACCCAACTCGACGAACTCAGGGCGCAACATAAACAAGAATGTAAAGGACTGATCGTTCAGATCCGTTACTTGAAAGCCAAATTCACTCGGGAATCGACGTTGCGGGACGGTCTTAGTTATCAGAAACAATACCTCCTGGTGCTCTTGGCAAGTTTCGAAGAGAGGTAAATGTGGACGTACATCCTGTTGTCATGCCGCTGACCCGTCTGCAGTGACCGGCGTATCTTAGCGTGTATATCACGAATAGGGTACCCTAAGCCTTCACCACCTGTTGTGAAACTGCGCCGTATATTCAAAAGCGTTGCGTGGGGTATCGTATTTATTCGTCGTGCAAGGTATGTTTTTGGTGGCCATAGCGCGCGCTGCTTCTCAATCTAGCACAGATTCGCAAGCAACGGTTGGCGAGAAGCTTGCGCGGGCAAGCAAGCTATTGCAGACGCCCTACAAGAGGTCCGTCGACGTAGAGCAATCCAGCATCGATGACACACTTTGTATCCTAGTGTTCGTGCTGTCGCCCATGTATATCTGGACTCGTTCGTGTCATGTAGTGACAATAGTGTATCATAGTCATCCCAACCCTAACGTCGAGATCGAGCGAAGAAAATGTATCACTATGATGATTAGGACGGGGGCTGTCGTTTGCGCGTCTCCGAAATGACGCGGACCGCGTCCTTTGAGAACACGTAGGATAAGCCGCTCCAGACGGTGGTTACAGCAACAAGTACCCTAGTGAAGATCCATCAGAAGTGTAGAACAACTCAAGCACTGGCTTACTGCATCTCGGGGAGATATGTGGTGAGAAACGCTGGTCCGATTGGGGCAACGGTGGTGCCAAACATCAATGCCAGCTGCGCAGCTGTGTTATACTAGAGACGTACATCAAAGGTCGCCTCATACGACGGAACGACGACGACCATGCACGCACCTTGCTAACGGTCGTCGGACGCACTTCAGCCGATGGGATCGAAAAATCCCAATAACGTCGCCACGTTTTCTACAAATGTCGTGAACAGCGCGTGGTGTGTCATTGGGCGTTTTCTCGGGGCGGTGAACGCGCCACTTACTGGGTAAGGTAGGGACGTATAACGGATGTAGAACGCGGATAGGCTAAGGAGCGCGTCGCGTCCGATGATGATCGTTGCTAACCACGCTGGTTTCGCATGGTACCGTCTCGATCAGTAACTAGCGTCACAACGGAGGGACGTACGAGGGAGTAAACCCTTCAGCGCGAGTGTGACAGTGAGCGTGGTCACCAATGCTTTGTCGGCGGCAGGATCGAGGATGGAGCCAAGCACAGAATGCATGTTGTACCGCCTCGCTAGGAACCCGTCGACCTTTTTTTTTCGCGTGTAGGTAAACCACCGTATGAGCAAGAGACAGGTCAAGGTCACAAAACGAATACCACGTACGAGATCAGAGAGACCGGCATAGACGAGCAAGCCGGTCGCGAGATAATAGTCGTCGTGGAAGATAGACCAACCTAGGACGGGACAGGCGAGGATGCGGGAGACGGTCAGCAGATTGGGGAGAGTGTAGATATTTTCGCGAAGGGTAGACCGTTCGCGCGATTGTGTGCTAACATCGGATTTGGCCTCTTCTTTGGGTGTTGGTTTTGGGTGCGATCGGGGAGAAGGATGCCCATATGATAGACAACGAGTGGGCGTGAAGTTTCTCCGTAGTAGTAAAGAGAGTGGTCTTAGTCTCAGTCGACAAGAATGATGATAAGAAAGTCGGGTGATGACCGGTGACAACCGAGCACAAGAGAGACCCAGAACTGAAAACGACGAGGACATGGCCTGGTAGTACCTGCCAAATTTAGAGGATGTGTACATATAGTAGACCCCTTTTTGAACTCAACTTACCAGCTTGCCCAACTTCACCCGATCCAGCTCGCCGGACGTTGTTGTAAATAAATTGGCTCCCTGAAGCAAACTTTATGGTTTGCCGCACTGTCCAGTCCAGGAGTAAAAAAAAGCCGAACACTCTTTCCCTTTCCATACCCTTGTCAGCTCAACAGAAAGGCTTAAGGTACTTGAGCAGATGCATGCGGGTACATAACTTGATTTCCAATACTAACAACTAACAGGTTATACATGACTGGCAATGGTAGTGCAGCTCTTCTAATGTTGAGTTTTCGCCCGTACCCTAGTGGTCAGATGTTTCACAAAAGGGAGCCTCTCTCGTCTCACTGGCACTCCACGTTCACTGGCAGACTCGCCTGTTGCTCACTCCAAATTGGAGTTTCGGTCGTCAGGCCAACCCGAATGCCTGCAGTCATATCAATCTGTGGCTTTCGTCTGCTGGTGGGACACAGGCTTTGGTCCAGCATATGTCACGAGAGGCTATGATGAACCCCTGAGCCTGTGTGTTTCTCTGCGTCTGCGTACGTATGTAGATTCCGTATACATAGCCGCTCTGCTCATCGCTCTGACTCCTCTCCTAGCATTGAGCTAGTCTATTTCCAGTGTCCAACGCCTTGTGGGAGCCGTGGGCTCTGGTGAACTTACAGGGTAGCCGAGTCTCATCCATCGTGATCCCCAAATTTGCGGATAAGCATTCTTCAGTCATTTCCGACTCGGATAGCCGGGGTATGCCCCCTATCCATCTCTGGAGTCCGCATGCGATCAGCCATCCGCTTCACCAGATGCGGCTCGGACAACTAAGATTGTCCCGTGATTCCTATGAGTCTGAGGAACGCCGTGAATGCTTCTGAAGTCAAAAGTGCCCATGCTGATCGTTGGTCTGTGCAGAATCGTAAGCAGGTATAAAATTTCGACCAGATTCAAAAGGAGTCATACAGCATCTTCTCGCTCAGCCATTTCTCCTATTCAAAGCGCTGTTCCAGTGAGCCCCTCGTACGACGACTGAGACTCACCAATCAATGAAACCAATTTTCAGATGTCCGTAATACTGCCAGCACCCACTAACTCTGCGTACGCTGCCATGCCCTTTGATCACGCCAAGGCAGATATCATTCTCCGTTCATCCGACAACGTCGATTTCCGTGTCTTCAAACTCTTCCTCTCCCTCGCATCCCCATTTTTCGAAACCTTGTTTGATATCCCCCAACCCGCTGAAGCGAGTGAGGATCAGGAGATCAAAGATGGCCTTGTTGTCGTCCCTATGATGGAAGACAGCAAGACCCTTGACGCCTTGTTACGCTTTTGCTACCCATCTACTCTCGCCGACGACCCCAACCTCGAGGTGCTCGAGGATGTCCTCGATGTCCTTGAAGCTGCCAAAAAGTATTCTCTTGAGTCGCTCGAAAAGAAGATTTGCCTCGAATTCTCGAACCCCAAGATCCTTGAGACTGAATCTCTCCGGACTTTTGCAATCGCACGCCGAGGGGATTTGCAGGAAGAGACGCAGCTTGCCGCCAAGTATACCTTGACGCAGCCACTCATTCCTTCCTGGTTCAAGGAGGTTGGACTTATCACAGCTACGGATTTGCTCGCATTGCTCACCTATCATCGAGAGTGTGGAGATGCGGTGTACGCTCTCAGGACTGACATGTCCTGGATCAAGTCGCATTATGCGAGCAACCGAGGCTGTTCCTGGCTTTCTGGCCAATACGCTAACCATTACAACAACTCCTTCGTCGATTGTTCATGCCCAAGGGTCCAAACCCCGAGATACTCACTTTTCAACTCCTGGTCGCTCCAGTGGTGGGAGACCTTCATGGAGGAATTGTTCTTGGCTTTGCGAGAAAAACCATGTAGGACGACTGTAGAGAGTCTCGCAGAGAAGACCATGCAGAATGTCAAAGGTCGTAATTGTCCTGCTTGCTCCGCCAGTGTCTCGGAAGGCATGCGAGGCTTTTCTGAGCTATTGGCAAAGAAAGTGGACGAGGTAGTTTCTCAGGTAAGTAACACGCTGAGGATCCCATTGCGGATCACCCTCGCCTGACGTTTGTGTACCAGATCAAACTGGATTTCATTCCGCAAGGGAAAGTGAAAATTTCAGACTCGGGACCGGTTAACCCCAGGAAGGGAAAAGGTAAAGCCAGGAAGTGATGCTGTGTAGAACGCCTACGAGTCCGGGCAAAATATTGACGGCTTGTTCATAGTATAGCAGGAAGTAATATACTATGCCCAGTTCCAACTGCGAAACAGAATTCGTTGTTGTTTGCATGCACTCCAAGAAACATATTGATCGCAGCACCTGATGGAATTGTACTAGTGTTGCGACAGTGTGGTACAACCTTCTCCACCACTCGCCACCTTATAAGTCGCTCAGTGTTCTATTAGTTGTTGGATTTTGCATTCGAGCTATGGTGGTACAGCCACCGTATTACCTAATCACGCAGTACACTTTGTTTCCGCGTGTTAGCTAGAACCTCAGCTGGTTTACCAACCACTGAGTACTTACTATTCAATAGCCCTGGTCAGTGACCATTGGGAACCAGACTCACCCCGAGAAGATGGAAAATGGCCCCGGAATAGTATTGCTCAATCCGGACGGTCAGAATTGGTCAGAATGGCGCGACGGCATCACGAATTCCTTCGAGAAGCAGCGTCTGGCCAGTTACATCGCGGGAACCCCACCAGCGCGATTCAGTGAAATTCGTGACTCATTCGCGAAGCTGATTATCACGCGCACAGTCCCTAATTCCATTTCCAAACAATTTCGACACTATACTACGGCGCGGGAATACTTCGACTACCTTACAGGACGGTTCGACACACCATGCCAGAGGTCGAATGGAATTGAAGCACTCGAAAACCTCACCAGACAGGCGTGCGACTCGGAAGTCCCTCGCGCAGCCACCACGACCCCTCACGACCACCTATCAAGAAGTCCCACGAGCGGAAGGACGACAGATGGCGGAAGCGCGACCACGGAAGTCCATCGCGCAGCCACGGTCCAGCTCCGGACGATAGGAAGAGTCGACGAAGAGGTCGATAACGACTGGATGACCCTCGAGGAGCTCCCAGAACCAAGTCCCAAGGGTGGAAGGACGACAGTAGGCGAACGCGCGACCACGGAAGTCCCTCGCGCAGCCACGGTCCAGCCCCGGACACGAGACGAAATTATCGATCTCACACAGAATCCACACACAGAGTGCCCCGAGCCTACAACGCCGGCGGACGACTCACTACAAATCCCTGTCATTACTACTACGACTACTACACGCGCGTCCATTGACGCAGCCACACCCAACTCCCGCGCACCCAGCACGCCGCTCGAGGGAGAGCGAGATGGTCAACATACGACCGACGATGCTGGAGTACAGGGCGAGGAGTCGACAGCGGAGCTGAGCCCGCAGATCGAGGACGTCGAGCCCACCACGACACCGCTCATACCGCCGGATAACGCGCGTACACCGCGCAGCCACGAAACCGAGACGACGGACTCAACCCAGACACCAGAGGACACTGGGGATGCGACGGGTGACGTTGAGCGTCATCCAGACGCACCCACAGAGCCGCCTGACGCAGGAGAGAGCAGGTGGACAGGGAGAGCCGGGTCGAGGGTCCAGAGGGTCGAGGCGAAGTTGTCGAGAGTGTCGGGCGAGGACGAGCGGACAACGGGCGATGGCGACGACGAAGAACGTCGACCAGGCAGTGTCGGGAACGCCAAGACGAAGCCCTCGAAGCTACGGATGAAGGCGGATCGCCTCAGGGAACAGCTGAAGCAGAATAAAGGGGGAAGCTCACCTAGAGCGACTCCAGGCGACCCAGGCGACCCAGGCGCTGAAGCGCACACTCCAGACACCCCCCACAGCTACCCAGGAGCCCTCCCGAGCGATGGGAACCAGCGCGTCGAAAGAACGAGGTCGATCCGTCGAGATAGCCCACCAAGAGCAGGAGAGGGCGAGCAGACCGGTCTAGGCGAAATAAACGACCTGGAAAACGAAACGGCTGCATCAGTCGAGTCCCCCACTTACCTGGAACATCCCCAGCACGACAGAACCCAGCGCTTCGTCGAAACGAAGTCGCTACATCAAAATCAGTGCCCAGGAGGAGGAGAAGGAGAAATCGACTTACCAAACGAAAACGCGCACGCCAGAGGCGAAGCGCACCCACCAGACGATCCCACCAGTGCCCTAGAGGCCCCCAGAGTCGAGACGAGTGGAGCCGGCGACCCTACGAAGTCCCCAGGCCGAAATCGCGTCCAGCTCGAGGGAGAGAGGGAAGTCGAGCTGAGCTGTACAAATCAGCGTCGAAGCGGCGAGACGAACGTACCTGGAGGTCCCAAGAGCCTATGTGAAGGCCCGGGAGATAGTCCGACGCAGTCCGCGACCAGTACGAAGCCGTCGAGACGAGTTGAAGGTCCAAGTGACCAGGAGAGGGTGGAATCGAAGTCGAACGAGATCGGGCGCAAAGCGCAGCGCCGAAACGGTGCGAACCGACTCGAATACGACTGGATGTGCCCCAGCAACAGCCACGACGAGCGCGTCGTCGATCCGAGCGCGCAACGTCGAGATAGAAGGCCAGGAGGCCAGAAGGAGGTCCAGGCGAAGTCGGACGATGTCGAGGGCGAATCGAAGCGCCGAAACACGACGAACCGATTCGGATATCATGGGGGAAGGTCCCTAAACGATGGCGCAACGAGCGGTGCACGCCACGAGTCGAAACGACTTGAAACGCGACCGCTAGCTGGTCAAGACCGTCAGTCTGAATGGAATAAAGACAAGACGGAAACGGACGTACCAGCACCATCTAGGCGACCACCCAAACACTCCAAACGCCCTATCCACCATCCTAACCCGCCTCGTCGTCGTGGACGATTGAAAACACGATCTAGAAAGGTCGGTCAAAGTCGAGGGAGCAAGACGACTCACCTCGCGATACGGTCGTTTCAAGACCGATCCAGACGCATCAAACGCGTCGTACACATCCTAAAGGAGCCGGACGACTGGTCAGCATTCACCCGAGAGCAACAGAACGCACCGGGAATCGAGCACGGACGATCGCGCGCATCAGCCAGCCACGAAGGCAAATAGCCGAGCCGCGACTTACCATATCGGGACACCGCTCGAGCGTACCGCGTCGCGACCAATGTCGCATCCACCACGGACTCCTAGGGACTCATCCTTTCATTCTTTCGATTGGAAACATTATAGGTATTTTTACATTCCTTCATTATTTAGTTTCCATTCCATTCCTTTCACCACCACATCCTCGATTGAAGGAGAGTGTTGGATTTTGCATTCGAGCTATGGTGGTACAGCCACCGTATTACCTAATCACGCAGTACACTTTGTTTCCGCGTGTTAGCTAGACACCTCAGCTGGTTTACCAACCACTGAGGTGAGT
>JBBPMD010000430.1:0-23760 GCA_038090095.1 Zangia roseola
CAAAGATTGATAGAAAACATGTCTAGAAGACTAGTGGCAATGATAAAAGCAAAGGGAAGACACACAAAATTACAAAATTACAGAACAGAAATGTTGCTCAAATAAGTGTCCCAATGACATGTCATTTGGAAAGTGTTATATCTCAGTGCCATGCCAACCAAATTACATGACTAAGCACTCATATTCAGGGCAGGGATTAGGGCCATTGATGACCCTGCAAGTGTCAGAGCTGATACATTTTGGTTCCTTTGTAAATGTGACATCTTTCCCAAATGGCCCAACATTGGGACACTTATTTGAGCCACTGTATCTTCCATTCCATTAGCATGAGGCTCACCTTCCATTCTACCCACATCCTCATGTTACCCTCCTGTTCGCCTCATGGAACACACATGTAGCCGATACCTCAGACTCTTACGTATTATTGTATGACAGTGTACTTACCATACTTAGCTTAGCACTGCCATCCCTGTACAGTATATAGTCTTAGCACTGTGGACCTTAAGTCCCCAGTTTTACAATTCTAAAGTCTTCTGAACGACAACACCAAAGCACCACGAAGAAGCTCCTCGCATCTACGACGCTCGTCATCAGATAGTGGTGGCCTTTGGCCAGTAAACCCGCAACAAGCCCACAAAGGCATCTACGCGCCCTCCATATCCTGATCCCATCTCCACGGTTCTTCCCGGATATTTGGCTTGTTTCAACCTGCAAGTCGGGCCCTCAGACGGGTTCAAGAGGTTGATCCAGATCTGGATGACCTGGGGCCTGCCAGTCCTTCGAAGCATGCCTGGTTTAATCCTTTCAACGCCCCTCCCGATTCTCTCCTCCAAGTTGACCCTCACAGTAGGCGGTTGGCCCATAGCGTTGGCATGTTGTTTGAGGCGAAGCAGGGATAGGCGCTTCCATAAAGTTCTCTTCACAATACCTCTTATAGTATATGTTGTTACGCAGAGCACTCGACGCGACGCTACGTAGAGAATCGAATGAGTACATAGTGCCCACGTGTTTGTTTTTCGACTCAAGTAAACGCATTTGGATTGAAAGTTTCACGCACACCTCATTGGAGCCACATGGGGGTCTTCTACTTATACTTTCCGGTACATTGAAAACTAGTCTCACTGACCATCGCAGTCGCCTCACCTTGACCTTCTCTGTTTCACTCCAATGCCTCCCAAAAGAAAATCTAACAACTCTCAAGCCACTAGCCAGGTGAAAAGCAAATGATCAAGACCCGAGGAACTGTTCAACGACAATGATCGTCTTGGTGAGTTCATCATTGATACTTATCTTTCGTTTTTGAATCTTCGTGTTGCAGAAGCCACCTCTGAGACCCAGCCAAGGCGTTCATCAAGGGACCACAAAGGGTGCGGAGGATTGATCCGGCAACTGAAAATCATTGAGGACATACAGTCGGCAAGACCTTCAAGACAGTCTACCCGTGACCTCGATATTGCGACAGCAGGGGAGAGAATCAACACGATGGCCCCCTCTCACTTGTCTGACACAGCGTACGAAGACGAAGACAGTCAGATCCCTCCCCGAGTAGAAAGTTCTGTTCCTTGGACACAAGTTCGGCCGGCATTTACGCTTTCGCAGTCCAGTCAGTTCGGCTTCAGGGTTCCCACCAACCGTGATGGCAAGGAGTACACGATGGTGTCTTCTATTAAGTGTCCGTGCGTATATATTCTTACCGTACTTCCGAGTTGCAGACAAGCACAACTCCATGACAGGTCTTCGGTCGCATCAGTCACATCGTCTCATTTGACCCCACCTCCATCTCTGTTTTCTTCCAGCATGTCGCGCGCCGGTTCTGAGTTCACCACTGCCAGCTTGTGTGTCTCTTCTCAATGCGTGCCAAATGGCGACCACGGAATGGCTTACGGAAATATTAATGTCCCTCAGCCACAGCGATGTTCCTCACAGCTTCAACTCCTTGCTGCTACTGCAACCAAGCCCCATGAAGTCGACGAAGTCCTTGGTTCGCCACCACCAAGGCCGACAGGGTTCCATTGGACTCCCTTGCCTGAAGCTCATATCAATACGTCCAACATCGATGAGCAGTCTCCGGACGAGGACAAATGCCTGGCTGAGTCCGTAGTTTGCAACGCGTTGGAAGACCGAGGTGTCAGTGAGTTTTATTTCGTTCCGCATTTACCTGCTCATTGCTTGTCATACTGAGTACATTTGATTTGATCAGGCGATGTGAATACAGAAATTCATACAGACAACGAACCTACGAATGGCGCCGTTGCTCTGGATTCCCGTCCGGTATCTGATCATGCGATCACTCAGGGTAGGCAAGCAACTTGTGTATATACTTGACTGACGTGCTGATTAGGCAACGTGGAAGACGTTGTTGCGCAACACCACCGTCGCAACCACCCACCACGACTCCCCGATAATGTGCAGCTTACAGCCGTTCGTAACCAGCAGACGTTGCAGCGTGTTGGCTATACTCAGCCCACGCTATGCAATATGGATCACGGGTCTCGCCCTGTTAGTCGCAGCTGGTCCGGGGCGGGCAATATGGAGGAAGCAGAGGTCCCCGTTTTGTCACACTCTCGAGCACCCCCGACCGCCCTACCTCTTCCAGCTGATCCTAATTCCGTTCTCACTCTCAGGTCCACTACGGCCGGCGCACATGCGGATAATACTGATCCTTCCCAACTGGGTTTCTATCCCCCTGCGGTACGTGATTTCATCGAGTGCACGAAACAACTCTTCCACTGCGACCTCGCCTCTCTCAACTCATTCCCATTGCGCCCGCAATTCAATTCGAAGGCTGTTGAATACATGGACGAGGCTATCGTTGAGCGCCGAAATCGTGGATTAGTGATACCAGACGGCAAGTGAACTCTTATTGTCATTGTACGATACGATATGAGGCTGATCGTTTATAGGGTGGTGGCCACAATATCTGGATGGCATCACCAAGCTGGTGCGTAGCTGCTTGTCATTTTTGTTCCTACACTAACTTCGTGCTAGTTATGGGAAGACATAGGTAACTGGTGATCGTCCCTTAAGAAGAAAGCCCATAACATTGTCCGCGAATATTATCGGTGGGATTCCCAGAACCATTGGACCATCAACGCAGAACTTGCCAAAGTATTTCTGGAGTGCAGGGATTTCTTAAAAAATGGGAAAGATGAAGACATGGATAGAATATATGCCAATTCAGATACATCAAGACTGACATCCTATAGGGCCATACGAACAATCTTGCACACCCCGCGCTTGAGGGGCTCGTCGTTGATTTTTTTTACACAGGTGGCAACTCAGTTGGATGTCTGTTTCCTGAGGTCTTTGCAAATGAAGTTCCCCGTCCCGCTGTCGCGCTCACTGCTACCACTGTAGTAACATTTCCCCTTTTCCGACGATTCACGCTGATGAATCCAAATATTCAGATAAAGCTTGCCCTCGATGAAGTTACTACGGAGGGGAAGGATATCACATTCAAGCGCGATGTTTATGCCGACGTTTATATGGACGTCCTTTGCCTTATGACGAAGTGTGATACGACCCCGATCCACCGAGCGAAGACAAAGGCCCTACATGTCCAGTGGGCCAAGATTGGAGGGTGAGTGTTCATTTAACACCAATTTCTCTAATCAATAATTTTTTCCTGTTATTCAGGAATGGCGGATTGGCCACCACCATGACGGGCTTCGAGGTCGACCTTGATTAGATCCGATGTTCGCATTATTTGTAACCGTGCTGTATTTGAGATCTATGTACACCCGATTTGGAATACCAATTTCACATTTTCCCAGTCTGCTGTTGAGAATATCCATGTCTGGAATGGGCTGGGTAGCTGATATGGATCAGTCCAACAGTCATTTCCAATGCTGAGCATACTGGGCCATTCTGGGCAAGTCTTTGATAAACAACCAATTTGTGATTGAGAGGGAATCCAACCAGTCATTCCAGTCATTCCCAGATCTCCACACACTGGGCTAACCTGGAATCACCCTGGAACAGACCCACCAGTTAGGTACCTTGTTGGAGGCAGCTGGACAGCCCAGACATCTGGCCAGTACTGGCCAGAGGAGGACTGGTTTGCTGATGTACAATGTCAAGCGACAAGAGTGTGCTGATAGCCGCCATGCTGAGACGAGAGCGTAATAGCCACGAAGCAAAAGCCCATTCCTGTTTTGATGCCCAGGGGTAGTAAACATTTTCGCGTCTCTGTTCCACATACTGATCGATCCAGAAATCATCCATAAAGGTGCTTCCACCAGGGAAGGTTTCACTACACCCTTTGAATATCTCCACGAATCGTCCTGGGAGAAGTTGTTCTGGGCCAGGTTCAAGAGGGGAAGAAGCGGATCGATTGCTGGGAGAACCAGTGAGTGCATCATCGTCCATTTCAATGTCTTCGTAGAATACGGACTCCTTGGGTGGAATAGGTTCAAATGTTTCATCTTGAGCTCGAAATGTATTGCTATGGGAGCAAGAGCCCGTGTCTCCAGTAAGTCCTATCCCATCCATTGGACTGTCATAGTCGACGAAAAGAGGTGAGTTTCCAGATCCATAGCACATACTAGAGGGCTGGTTCATGTGCTGGAGAACATTTGTTTCTGTACAAAATTTCCTTCCGCAGCGAGGGCAACGAACTGTCTTGAGCTGACTGCGGGTCGTCTTTGCTCGGGGCATGGCCACCAACGTGAAGGTTCGCGAATGGAAGGGGACTTAGGGACATCCCCAGATTGAGTGAATGAGGTTGATATTACGACATATCCTACATACTGTCTGACACTATGCACCGCATAGCGCACTCTCCTTCCCACATAACCCATGGCCCTCCTCACTGACATCCCCCACTTCATAATGCTCAAAAATTCGACTATTGACCCGGAAATCTCGCAGTCTTTCTCACCCGGTTTCCCCAGAAATCATTTGGCAGGTACGATTCCGAGTCTGTCAGGATCACAAGAATATCATCAATACTGACTACAGTCTTTGTGATGAAGAATTTCAGCTCACTCCAAGCATAGACCGCCAGGAGAATGTGATTGCTCCTATGTACCAGAGATCTCTCTCTGATTCACGTCAGTTCAAGCCGTCAGCGTATACGGTCTTACCGACGAAACTAACTCACAATCCAGACTCCCCGGACTATAATCACTACAACTCACCGCTAGTAGGCAGACCCGATACAGTGAGGGTTTGTGCAACAACTTGAATATTTCGCCATTGACTCGTGCTTCGCGATTCAGACATATCCTGGCCGCGTCGTTCCTCCTCCGCACAGTAGTATGGAGGCTTACTTGCTTCTAGAGGCAGCGCAGAGTGACAGAGCAATCTCACGCATGTGAAAGGATCTCGCATACGAGATCATCCATCAGAATGTTATCACCCTGCAACTTAACCAACTACTGTCCGAAGATGCTGAAAACGACTTGCGAGCTGCGGATGAGTTTGTCGGCCATGTTCATTTATCAATTCACCAGAACGACTACTCAGTCGTTCGTGAACATGCAATACAAGAAACACATTCATCGTTACATCGTATGTGAACACTACCTTTCTGAATGTCGTTATTCCCTGACATTCCCCACATTATTGTAGGTCTTTTGTCGCGTGAAATCTCCAAGTCTACTCTCAACGTCACCCTCGACTAGCATTTGTGTGACCAGAAAGGAAAGTATCTTTCAGTAGTTAGTGCTATACTATGTACAGTATGTACACACATATTCTAGACTGTCACAGGGAGTGTTGGGTTGTGCCACGCTGTATTGAGTTGTGCCAGACTGGCGCTCGGCTAAAATGTGTGAAAAGCCGGAGCCTCGGCTACGGAAATGTGTCAGTTTGCTGATGTTGAGATATTTACTCATGAAATACTTGTCATCGTAAGCGGAATAAGTTCTCGACTATGTAATCACTAAGTTCAGGTGACTTTTTTCGTTCTGCCTCTGGTGTGAACGCGGAAAGAATGCCCTCCTCGAGCGTGACCTTTCAATCACATCCTCTCGAACAGAAGAACTCCAGGAGATTCGCGACACCTTGTCAAGTGAACTCGCCTTTGTGCGCAACGAACTGAGAAAAAAGGCGTCTATGATCGAAGAAAGGGATCGTACGATCGCTGCTGAGCGCAAAGACAAAGAGGAACTCAGTTCTCTGCATTGCCAGCTTCGGGACGAGTTAACTCGCAAAGATCGTGATGTCTCCTCTCTACAGTCTCAAGTCGCCAAGTTAAAACATTCGGGTGCTGCTAAGGTGGAGGAGCTCGACCCCCTGCATCGTAACCTGCGTATCTCTTCTTCTCCTACCAATGAGCAGGCTGCGTCACATGGAGAAAACGAACATGTCGCAGTCACCCTACTCCAGTCGATGCCAATGACCGGCACCATACCTGAACACACATCGAGTGTATTGGACGTTTTGATCACCACTGTAGAGCAAGGGTTCTCATACGACGGGATCTTATCAATACCCGAAACGGGTCTGGAGGATGCTAGGAACCGCTCGGGTCTGGTTGGTTTGCTAGATGATGCTATGGTCTGTCCCCCTTGTTCTCTTCCTTTCAGTGATAAAGAACCGTGCATCATTTAACTCAGGGTTGGTTTCAAGCGCGAGCAGCAGCGATTTCAAGGGCGTCAACTAGGTGATTGATTATTAAAATTTCCACGGGTCGAAAGGTGCTGACATGGGTCACGCCTAGGATCTTCCGCAAACGAAATCTATCCAAGAGGAACGACCACATTGGGGTTAACGTACGTCTTGATACCGTCTGCTTTGGTCTCACTGCACAGGAAAATCCCAACAGCGTTCCGTGCGTATAACCGGGGAAGGTATTCAAGTTCTGGGTGTCTGAGATATTGACACGGAAGAGCAACCAATACCTCCGGCTTCTAGTTCTTGGTCAGGGGTTCTGCAAGTATGGGTGAAAAAACTAGCTAAGGTGTATTGTGGTGCTCAAGGCGATGCTCGCAGAACCCTTCTGTAGCAGTCATCAGTCGGGAATTGCATTCACGGTCAGAGGGAGTCGTCCAGAAAGCTTGTTAGAGAGACAGCCAAGGACTAACGTAGACACGCCAAGCTGCTCTTGCTATCTTTCCCTTATTTTTGTTATCGTAATAACTTATGGCGTAGAGGTTGCTAGTTCACTCCCGTTTTCCACTTGGCTTTGAAAACGATCAGTACGGTTGTCAGTAATGATGTAGCCCTGTACAACCTGGTCAATTTATCGAACAAATATATACATCACGGTTGCTTCGCGGTATCGTGTTGAATACTGTCACTCAAAATTGCCCCGTGTGCGTGGCCAGAAACCTCTTCCATCCCGGAAACTTGTTATTGTCCATCCTCATCACTCCATCGCACACATCCAACAACTCCGGTGCTGTTCCAGCTTCCTTGCATAGTTCGATTGTTTGGGCGAAACATCTGTCTGAATCCGTTTTTCGACCTAGGAATATCTCTGCTTCGCCAAGCGCTCTCATGCAGGATGTCTTGGCTTCGATTTCACCACAGGTATCAGAATGTGTGATGCCATCGGTGAGGTGTTGACGAGCCTCCAAATAATTTCCTGCATACAGCTCATTCCGACCTTGGACAAAGAGAACGTGCAAAAAGCTGGTAGAGGACGAGGTGGCGACCACGCCGAGCGTATCGATGCAGTGTTGTGAAAGAGATCGAGAGAGATCATAGTCCCCCTGTTCAGTGGCGACTGCTGCCTTGGAAGTCAGGATGATCAACGAAAGTCCGAAATCGCCATTCACGGATTCATACGCTTGATTGAGCACGTCCATGGCGACGTCGAGTTTGCGTTGCAAGAATGCCACTTCTGCCGCAGCGCTGAGGAAGTGCCAGCGATGCCATACTCGGGGTGACGACATGCAATCGTGCCGGAGAGCTTTGAGTTGGTTCTGGACTTCTTCCGGCGTGCTGTACCCATGGCGCATCCTCGCCTGCCAGTGGAGCACACGTGATGCCAGGCCTCGCTGATTATTGTTCGTCGAGCGCAAAAAGAGTTTGTCAGCATCTTCGGACGAGAGGTGCATGTTTGACCAGTCAAGCGTGAAAAAAATCTCGGCCTTGCTCCTCTCATTGACGTATTGCCAGGAGGGGGATGAAACGAACACATTCAGAATCCATCGAGCCCGTGAGTACTTCCCAAGGCTATTGTACGATAAAGCCGCATTTGAGGCACAACCAGCAGCCATCATGTGGCCCCTGACAGCCACAAATAGCGTATGGGCGGTTGAGTAGGTTGTTGAAGAAAATGAATAATTCGAGAATGCGTAATAAAGACCTCCGAGGGCATCCAGGTACCATGCTTTCGTGCCCTTTTCTACGGCATTTCCTTCAGGTAGGGAGGAAATGACAGGTGCAAGCAAGGTAGGTCGAGGTTTGTGCCACGCCAGACCAGTAAGAAACTGACGGCAGGCCAGCACAATGTCTCGAGTGTCGGATAGAGAATGGGTGATATCGAACGAAATCAGATGTTCAATATTGAGGTGATCGGATACCAGGAGGTCTGCGTGGGGATCCTTGTCTTGGGACACCGCCTTGAGTGATCTGTAGTACATGCGACGAACATCCACAAGAAGTTCGACGCCGTTGGTCGGAAGCGCATCCAGGAGGAAGAGACGAATAGGGGCGAGCGTCGTTAGGAACGGGCCGGAGGGATAGATTAGCGAGACCTTGCGGAACATATCCACGATGGAGGATATACGGGGGATTGATGGGAATAGGCGGGTAAGGTAGTCTTGATTAAGCCCTTGCGGGAAGAAGGCGATAACCCAAAGGACGTGCAAAGCCTCGTCACCGAGCACCCTGATGGACGGCGACTCTAGAGACAACCTGATGGTGAATCCAAGGTCATCCTTCCCATCTCCCATCTGCAAAATCTCGCCCCGCTGCGAGTTCCATCTGGCCAGAACTACCTTTCCTGACCATCGATTCTCTCGCGCAGTGTATGCGAGAATGGAAATGGAGAGCGGATGGAAGTCGACTGCAATCAAGAGTCCATCAATCTCGTCGTCACTAATTTCACCGCGGTAAAGTTCCCTAAAGGATAGTCGTGCGGGTTGTCTCTCGAGCGGCGGGACATCAAATTGAGTCCACGAGACTCTCCGGGCATTGGAACTTGTTCGGGATGTCACAACGACAGTGACCCCACGAAGGCTTGCGACGGAAGCGATAAAGATCGATATTCGCATCGTCTCAGCCCGGTCCTCTGCGTCCTCGAATGTCTCGGCGTTATCGAGGACGAGGAGGACGCCAGGAGACAAGCTAAGGTTCGACTTAATCTGGCACTCGCCCTCGACGCCCGACATTGGGAGGCCCAAGACGCTCGCAATCTGGTCCATGAACGAGGCGAAGCTGATTGTCTTCTGACTTAGACTTTCGTAGGTTACAAAGAACCGACGCCGATAATGCTGAATGATATCTTCGTCATTCATTACCGCCATTGCTAATGTGCTCTTTCCGATACCACCCGGACCGATCAAGGCAATGTCCTCGTCGCGGAGTAGCGCGGCCTTGACTTTACAAAGCAGTTCTTCGCGACCGAAGAACACGGCTGGAGGTGGCGGGGGAGGGTCGGGAATCACACTTTAACCACATATTGTTAGTGAACGATGTACAAGTGTCATTGACCATCCTTACTTTGGGGTAGCATCATTTTGCTGCAGCAGTTCGTGGATTTGCTCCAGACGAATGACAGAAACAATGTTCAGTTTTGTCTGCTGAGACTATAAACGTAGGTTCGAAGTGGACATTGTAAAAGATCGACGTACGCTAAATGAGGTGGAAATCTCCTCTAATTCTGCACTGCACGTACGGATCTCTTGGAGGTCAAGGCTTGCACCGCCGACGGATCCATGGATGAGACGGGACGGTAGTGCACTCCCAAGTCGCGCTCGCAGCTTATCAATCGACCTATTTCAAACGACGTGAAGGAGAGCATTGAATAGCATAGAAATGTGATACGTACAACTGAAGCACCTCTACTGCATTCCAATATGATCCGCTCATTCGACCCATCGAAGCCCCCCTCGTAATGACGGCCAAGATCGAACAAATACCCTTACAACTCCGAGTGAGAGCATTCAGACTATCTTTGTTTTCGGTGTATTCCTGTGACAAGAATCAATCATTTCAGCTTCGAGGAGAGAAAGTGAGGTAATCAAGGCGACCTGCAAGAGCGAGAGTATCGCGGCAATATCTGTCAGAATCGTGTTCGCCGCGTCGATAGAGACCAAGCACGCTATCTCTTGAATGGTCTGGATCGTAGCATCTAGTGTATTCTCTACTCTTCTCCGCTCGTGGGCTTGTTTTGGAAGGGTCACTACAAATCCTTTATCAGTCACAAACGACAGCAGGGATTGGTAGAGGACCATTTCCGTGCACAACCAGGTTGATCATATCGCCATGAACATCATTATAATTACCGCGAATCTCTGCGGTTGCGTCGGCGCCACTTTGTGCAAATGGCATTATCAGTCGATTTGATATATCTGACACAAAGTTTCAGCACAAGGACAACTGCCTTGGGTTGGAATTTCGCTCACCTTTGCGTGACGAGGTGAACGGACCCGTGCAAGGTGAGGGCAACAGAAACACAAATAATAGGGATAGACCATCGGAGAAAATAGGGCGAAGGGCAGTACGATTTGGACGGAGAATCAAAGGCGACCCATCAACTTCAAGGTTTCAACACGAACTGGACCAGATTTATGTCCACACGTTCAACTTGTTCAGTGAATGTTCTGGCCTCAGCAAATATCGATATCATATTTTGGCCAATTGATGGTTTACCCGATTCACACAAACCATCATGGCATGGTCGATCGGAAGGCGGCATCGAGGATGGATAAATAATTGCGACTTATTCGTCATGAGTAGAGTATGAGGTACTACTTTAGATGGCAATTAGCCATGCGTATCGGAATGACCAATTCAGGGAGGATATCCTCACTGGCACTTCTTCCATACCCCGCCATCATGCGGAAGACATTCTTCTACGAGAACTCCGAGTCACCCTTTTCTTGAAAACCCTCTGCCCAAGTTGTGGAGATATGAAAAGTGATGGGAGCAGGGTCCTCCTCATCGGTACAATCTCGACGAAGTATCTGCGCGCTTGATAGCTGTTGGCAAGGGATTCAACTCAACCTTGAAAAGCACATGGTCATAGTGCATGATTGCAATTTACGTGGAGAAGGTAGCCAGGGTCGTGCTGGCGCCAGGCTGTGGCCCGCAGGGTTTCGCTATATAAAAAAGTGTTTGACAATGTCCGTCATTACCGGCGCCCGCCGCCGGCAGAACGTGTACAAGGTGTGTTTGCTTTACGCGATACAAGAAATTACCAGCCGGCCAGATTCGAGATCTACAAGATAACCGCCGGGACTATGCTTCCATTCCACGGTCGATGCCGATGCCTGTCTGCCTCTTCCTATCGATGACGAAATTCAGGGACAAGCGTGCAGCGATACAGAAGGGGTAAATTGACTTTTTATGCTATTTGCTTACACTTATCCAGCTTGGAATCTGGCAGAGCCATTCCCTGGCCAGGCCTGTGTTAGTGGCTGTCACCGCCCTTTATCGCGGTTGACTTCTTCCTTCTCAAGTTGCACTCGTTCGCTTGGTCGGCTTTGCGCACTCCTGGTCGGAGACTTGCTTGAAATTCGGAAGAAATGCGAACCAACTCTCTGGTAATGGAACAACTGTGGTGATGTATGAACTGGCGTTTTCCATAGCTATTATTCCGGCCCCGGATACACGCTTCATCCCTTTTTCACACCATTCGATCTCGCTCTCTGCATCGTCTGCGCGATCATATCCATCCACCAAGCAGTGCAGGCATGCAACTCGCGATCTGATTCTACTGTAGCCGTGCTCACGATTCCTGCAATCCTGGACGTCGTCGACTGCGACTGGGACGATGTCGGTCGTTCTTGGCTGTTTCTCCACGAACACGGAGCAGAGGGTTGGTGATGCTGGACAGTTTGTCATTAACCATACGGCGAGATCGGAGGAGGTGGTTGTAAGCACGCAATCGGGGGGACAGCTCAACTAGGGTATACACATTCTCTTTCCCCTTCCGTTGCGTCAGTAGATCCAATATACTTCTAACTTATACCTCAAGTTGGAAGAGGTTGGTAAAGTCATGGAATCCCGGAGGAAAGGCATTCGACTTCTAGATTTCCAAAGTTGATACTGTGATAGCAGCGACGTGATTCGAGTCACTCGGAGGGTTTCTTGTGGCCACGAAGCTTTTCGGCCACGGCTGGGCGGGCGAGTGTCGCTTGCCTGCGCTTCTTGTCCAGAGAAGAAATATAAATTCCATAAAACTCGAATCAAAACACAATCAGTGCGATCTAACAATCTTCGTGTAGGAAGGATTCAAGAATAACCTTCGTCTTCACCACTGTCAACGTTTTCTTCTCTCCCGACTCCAGCAGCATCCGCTTCGTCAGCCCCAGATGGGTCGAGCAGACCACCTTCTGCCCCGCTGCCGCTTCACTAGGGGTTCCCCGGCCGTCGTCATCTTCCACGTCTTCTTCCATTGTATCCTCCTCAAACACCTGGGCAGGACGAGCAGCTAGAACTGCAAAGTCGCTCGACACAACCTCCCCAATCATCTTACGAAATCGCTCGGCTAGCAAGATGATGCCTGACACCTTGTCATTGAATCTGGATGAAAGCTTCGACTTGGCATCGGAAATGGAGACGGCGCAACCAGCTACCAGAACGATATCAGAGAGGCCCTCCACTGTAGCCGCAATAAGGTTGTTAGTGTGTTCGCCAGGATTGTCCGTGATGTGGGCACGCGTAAGGGCCCGCCAACGGCCGTATACTGTCTGTGTTTCTGTCGGGTAAACGTCAGAAACGATTCCATGAGTGTTGAAATTGGATTCCTACCCGATACTTGCAATCGATCGTATATCCCATCGATGAGGTCGTTTTGTTCTTCCCCAATGGTCCATGAGGATATGATCCAGCCTAAGTGGTTGGAAAGAAAGCCCTGGAACGCGATTTGAAGATACAATGCCAATTCGTCTGCTGACTGCTGTACTAGGCAGCCGGCCAGGGCGTGGCCAATCGATTTTGCAACGCTTTCGCTTGCGGTGCTTTGTTCCACAGTCACTTCAGCGCGCGGCTGGAAATCGTCGAGCATAATGTCGGCCATGATTGTTGTGCTATGATGGACCTCTGCATCCAGCTTCTGCAACGCCTGGATGATCACTGTGTCCGCGTAACTGTCCGCACTAGTGACGAATCGTTGCACCCCATCCAATTGAGACTGGCGCTCAGCAAGGGCAGACTTGAGCGCTCTTAACTGCTCCTCATGCTCCTTCTTCAGCGCGACGAGACGGTCTCGCAGGTCTTTGATCTCCTTGTCTCTATTTGCGAGTTCAGCCGTCAGGTCCTGCGCCCGCTTCTTGTCAGCGCGCACCCAGCCATCGACTATGTTGGTGAGATCGACGATGGCGGTACCACCCACTGCTTTGGTGAGCGTATTGTCGGTAAGTTGCGACGACCATAATTTCACTCGTACGATGAACTTACCAGGAGTAGTATCGGGAGTAGCCGGCAACTTGCGCCAAACTTTCTCCAATTCTGCCTGAGCGCGCTTGACCTTGTCCAATGTGGTAGAGTCCGCGCGCTTCCATTGTTCGAGCTGGTCGTTGAGAGTGGTGACCAAGCGATCCTTGTCCTCCCCATGGACCAACGCGATGTGGAGTTGCTGACGAAGAGATTCGAGTTCCGTTGACTGCGCATCGTAATGTTGCTGGAATTGTGCAAGTTCCTCGGAAGTGAGCTCCATTGACACCGTTTTGGCGGCATCTAAACGTTCCCACTGTTTGAGTTGAGAACTGAACTCTGCTTCGACGGAATCCAGATGCTCCTGAAGCTGGCCAAGCTCCTTGCGTGCGCCGACGAATTCTTCTGCTTTAGCACTATGAGCAAGTCTCCAGTGCTCGATCTGGTCGTTAAGATCGACCGTCAAACAGTCTTTCTCCGCAGACATGGCCGCAAGCTGCGCACGAAGAGAGCTGAGTTCCACTGACTGGGCTTTGCCGTGTTGTTCGAGTTCGATAGTGTGAGAAGACGACGTCGAACGGTAGTCCTCGAGGTACACAAATTTCTCCCGTGCGGTGGCGAGCTCTCCTGCTTTGGTTGTGTCTGAACGCCTCAGCTCCTCGAACCTGGAAGTCAACTCAGCATGGAGTCGCTGAGCATCGGCGATTTGTGTGACGGACGCAGCAAGATTGGAACGGAGCTGGTCAAGGTCTCCGTGTGCAGCACCTAATTCCTCTGCCTTTGCGCTATCGGAGCGCTTCCATTCCTCCACTTGAACGGCAAGCCTCGTTGCCTCCGCTGCGTGATGTTCTTCGACTATGATCAAGTCACGACGGAGCTGCTCTATATTATTGTGGTGGGCAACTAGCTCTTCCGTTTGAGCAGTCACTTTGGCTTTCAGCCGCTCGATTTCAGTGGTATGAGTGGTGATCACGTGCTCTTTCTCCTCGACAGATAATGACGCGGCCTGAAGTCGTTCACAAACAGAGTTGAATTCGGTCGATAATTGCCTGATCTTCTCGTGCGCCGAAGCGAGTTCCATGACTTTGGTGACGAATAAGTACATCATTCCTTGAATTCGAACATGGGCTCACCTGAGTCCTGGAGTTCCCCGCGTACGACAGTGACAGTGCGATCCTTGTCTCCACTGAGCAATTCCATGGCTTCTAGTTGCTCGTGAAGAGAGCCAAGTTGGGCTGATAGCGTCTCGTTACGCTGCTTGAGCTCGAGGATGGAAGTAGATGACGCTTGTATTCTCACGTGAGCCGAGGCAAGTTCTTTCGCTTTGCTAGCGTATGAATCCTTCGACTTCTCAAGCTCAGAAGCGAGTCTCTCTGATTCAGCCGTCTGACGCTGCTGGTGTTTGATGATGCGAGCAAATGTCGCGGCCATAGAGCCACGGAGCTGCTCAAGGTCCCTGTAGGCGGTACACAGTTTTTTGGCTGTTGGGGTATCAAGACGTTTCCATCCCTCCACTCGGCGAGCGAGCTCCGTCGACTTGGATTTGTAACGCCACTGGAATTCGGTGAGGCTGAGATGAGAAGACGTCGTGGACGAGTCGCGGTGGAGTTGCTCCAGTTTTTCGTGTGTATTAACCACCTCTTCCGTTCTCGCGGCAAGTAAAATCATCCATTCCTTGGGAGTAAGCTCCGCTTCGGCGTCTGTTTCTGTGGCATCTAAATCCTTCCACTCCGCGAGCTGGGTCCCAAATTCCACTGACTCCGCTTCTGCGGCATCTGGACCCTCTGCGACCTCTGCGGCATCTACACCGTGCCACTCCGCGAGCTGGGCTTCGAATTCCGCCAACTCCGCTTCTGCGGCATCTAGACCCTCCAGCAAGGAAGTACGTTCCACCGACGCCGCGCTTTCGTACTGTGCGAGTTCGGCACTGAGTGTCTCTGCCCTCGCGGCGCGCGCACACCGCTGCTCCTCGAGCTGAGAATGCAGCGAATTGAGCTCCGTCGACGCCGACTCCACGACATCTGAACGTATACAACGCTCAACCCGCTCGTACGCGACAGCGAGCTCCTCTGTGCTCGTGGCATCTGTAAGCTCCCACTGCTCGAGCTGGGAAGCGAACGCAGCTAGGTCTGCCGCATGACGATCCTGGTTTTCGATGATTTGAGTGGATAGCGAGGTTATGGAGCTACGGAGCTGTTCAATGTGCTTGTATGCGGCACCGAGTTCGTCAGCTTTTGCCCTATTCAAACGTTTCCACTGCTCCACCTGGCGAGTGAGCTCCGTTGACTCCGTTTGATGGCGTTGCTGTTCCTGGACGACCAGAGCAGATGACGTATTCAATTCGCGATGAAGTTGCTCGAGTTCCTTCATCTGGTCCGCGTCTTTGGCTTTCCACTCTCCAATTTCGGCGATGTAAGTGGCGATCATACGATCTCTGTCCTTGCTATACGATAACGCGTCCTGGAGTTCTTTGCGAACTGAACTGAGTTCCGTCGATTGCGCCTCGTAACGCTGCTGGAGCTCAGTGAGGCGGAGGGAAGTGGTAGTCAAGCCCTGCTTGTGTTGCTCAAGCTGCTCGCACGCGATATGAAGCTCTTCCGCTTTGAGGGTGTCAGAACGCTGCCATGCTTGGACTTGGGAAGTGAGTTCCGTGGACTCCTCTACGTGTCGCTGGTGTTCCTCGACACCCTGAGCGGACAGAACAGACAAATCGTGGTGTAGTTGATCAATGTTCTGTTGTGCGACCGTAAGCTCTTGTGCCGTAGCGTTTGCCTGAGAGGATACGCCAGCTAGTTCCTGGCGAAGGTGCTCAAGTTCCTGGTGCGCATCGATGAGTTTGTCTGCTTTCGCACTGTCCGCCTGCTTCCATTGTTCGATCTGCTGGTTCAGAGTCGCCACAGTGTGATCTCTGTCTTTGCCAAGCGACGACATCGCCTCAAACTGCTCGCGAAGTGAGGTGAGCTGCATTGACAGCGTCTCTTTATGCTGCTGAAGCTCGATGATGGTAGAGGACGACATGGATAGGTTCTGCTCCAGTTGCGTGAGTGTCTCGCGCGTGGTGGCAAGTGTGGTATCTGAATGCTTCCACTCCTCGAGGTTGGAGGCGAGCTCAGAACGGAGCTGGTCAAGGGCCCGGTGTGCAGCATTGAGTTCATCTACCTTTGTAGCATACGAACGCTCCAGCTCTTCCACTCGGGCTTCGAGATCGTTGCGAGTGGCAGTAACCACCCCAGCTTGAGCGTCGTATTTGGCTTGCCACGCCTCGATTTCACCGATCTGGATGGCGATCGTGCGATCTTTGTCTTCCACAGACGATAACGTGGCTTGAAGTTGCTCACGGAGAGAGCCGAGTTCCGTCGACAACTGTTTGTCATTCTCGTGTGCTGACGCGAGCTCCTTGGCTATCAACACGTTTGAGTAAATGCACTCCTCTAGTTGGGGTGTGAACTCACCCAAGTCCATCGTATGTTGGCGTGCGTCATGGAGCTCCCTGCATGCGACGTCGAGTTCCTGTGCCTTCGTGGCGGCTACTCGGGTCTGCTCCTCGGTTTGTATACTAAGACGAGTGATCGTGATATCTTTTTGGTCGCTATTGGATAACGCGAGCTCATGTTCCTCGCGGAGGGAGGTGAGTTTCGTTGACAAACTCTCTTCACGCTGCTGAAGTTCTGCGGTGAGGCGTTGAAGCTGCTCAAGTTCCCGCTCCGCAACAGCAAGTTCGTCTGCTTTGGCGATGCACGAACTCTTCCACTCCCCTACTCGAGAAGTAAGCTCAGCTATCTCTGCTGCGTGACGCTGTTGGTCCTGGGCGGTCTGATCGGTTGCTGCGGCTAGGTTGCGACGAAGCTGGTCGATCTCCTTCCGGAGTGCGATGAGTTCCTCTGCTTTGTCACTATCCGCGCTCTTCCATTTCTTGATTTGAGCGTTGAGCTCGACGAGAGCGCGATCTCTGTCTCCACTGAGCAACATCATGGCCTCTAGTTGCTCGCGAAGAGAGTCGAGTTGGGTAGGCTGTGTCTCGTTACGCTGCGTGAGTTCGATGGTGAGAGAGGATGAGGTGGATTGATCGTATTCAAGCTGCTTGATCTTCTCCTGCGTCGAGATGAGTTGCTGTGCTGTTGCGACGTCAGAACAATATGCACTCCACGGGAAACAAAGCGAATCTACCTGCTTCCGCTGCATGGCGTTGGTCACCGGCAGCTTGAGCGGTTGTCGCGGCTAGGTCAACACGTAACTGGTCGAGTTCTTTGCGTGTCACATTGAGTTGCTCAGTCTTCGTAGTGTCCAAATGTTCCCACTTCTCTATTTGGATGGTAAGGTCGGAGATCGTACGATCTTTTTCATCCCCACAGGATGAAACGGCCTGGAGTTGTTCACGGAGAGAACCGAGCTTCTTCGACACCAACTGATCTTGTAGCTCAAGTTCGCCGACGCGAGAATATGAGGTGAGCAACTCGTCCTCGAGCCGCTCAAGCTGTTCTCGTGTGAGAGCGAGCTCTTGCGCTTTGACGGAATCTGAACGTTTCCACTCCTCGACTTCGGTAGTGAGTTGCGTGAACTGTGCCGTGTAGCGTTCCTGGTCATCGACGACCTGAGCGGATGACATAGCTAGGTCATGGCGAAGCTGGTCAACGCTCTCGTGTGCGGCGGTGAGCTCTTTCACCGTAGCGTCGGCTCGAGAGTATACGATGGCCATCTCGTGTCGAAGTCCTTCAAGGTCCTTGCGCGCAACGATGAGTTCTTCCGCTTTGGCACCGTCCACAAGCTTCCAGCGCTCGATCTGCTCGTTAAGGGCGGCCACGGTGCGGTCCCTGTCCCCACTAAGTAAAGACATGGCTTCGAGTTGCTCGCGGAGGGAGTCAAGGTGCATAGACAGCATCTTATTTCGCTGTTCGAGCTCGATGATGAGTGTGGACGATGTGACTTGCTTGCGTTCAAGTTGCTCAATTCGTTCGTTCGCCGAGGTAAGCTGTTCCGCTTTGCCGGCGTCTGAATTCTTCCACTTCTCGAGCTCAAACGCAAGCTTATCCAATTCTGCCGCGAGACGTTGCTGGTCCTCTCGGTGCTGAGTCTGTGACATGGAAAGGGAGCGACGAACTTGGTCGAGCTCGTCACGTGTGGAGGCAAGTTCCTCCTTTGTAGCGATATCTGTGAGTTTCCGCTGTTCGATTTCAGCGGAGAGGGCGGTTACCACGCCGTCCTTGTCTTTTCCACACAGCGAAGCGGCCTCATATTGCTCACGGAGGGAGGTGAGCGTCGTCGAAAGCGTCTGGTTTTGTTGGTCGAGCTCGGTGATGCGTGAGGATGATGTGGCATTGATCAGCTGAAGCTGCGCAAATTGCTCATGTGCGTTGATGAGCTCTTGCGCCCTCGTAGCGTCCGAACCCTTCCACTTTTCAACTTGGGAAGTAAGTTCGGCTGACTCCGTCACATGGCGTCGTTGCTCCTCGACAATCTGATTGGTGGACACAGCCAAGTTACGATGAAGCTCGTTGAGCTCCTTGCGCGTAACGATCAGTTCCTCCACTTTAGCACTGTCTGCCTGCTTCCATTGCTTGATTTGCTCGTTAAGACCAGCCACCGCACGATCTCTGTTCTCACTAAGCAAAGACATGGCGTCGAACTGGTCCTGGACGGAGCGGAGCTGGTTTGACAGCATTTCGTTATGCTGCTCGAGCTCAATAACGCGTGAAGAGGAAGTGGTGCCACTGTGCTCGAGCTGCGCGATCTTCTCGCGCGCGGTAGCAAGCTCTTCCACCTGGATGGTACCAGAACGCTTCAACTCCTCGAACCTGGAGGTGAGCTCAGCTGACTCCGCTTCGCGGCGCTGCTGAACAACGGCGATCTGAGTGGCGGAAGCAACAAGCTCGGAACGGAGTTTCTCAAGGTTTCCTCTCGTCGTACTGAGCTCCTCTGCCTTTGCGGCATCCAAACGCATCCACTCTTCTACTTGGATGGCAAGCTTCGTCGACTCTGCTGCGTTACGTTCTTGGTCCGCGATCAAGTCACGACCAAGCTTCTCGAGATCGCTGCGAGTGGTGACGAGTTCCTCAGCGCTAGTAGCGACTTTGACTTTCAACTCGTTGATCTCAGCGGCCTGGGCAGCGATCATCCGATCTTTGTCTTCGATAGATGACAACGAAGCCTCCAATTGATCATGGACAGAGCCGAGGTTGGTAGATAGTTGTTCGATTCTCTCGTGTGCCGAGGCAAGCTCCTTCTCTTCAGTGACGTCAGAACACGCCCACTTTTTGACACTGAACATGAACTTACCTGAGTCTGCCACACGGCGTTGCTCATTCGTGACATCGAGACGGAGCCGGTCGAGGTCCCCGCGCGCAGCGCCGAGTTCCTGTGTCTTCGTGATGTTCGATTGCGTCCGCTCCTTATTTTCGGCACTGAGGCTGGCAATCATACGATCTTTTTCGCCGTCATTTGATGAAACAATCGTGAGTCGTTCATGGACAGAAGTGAGCTCTGTCGACAGCACTTCCTCGCGCTGCTGAAGCTTGATGACGAGCGTGGACGAGGTGGATAGGTCGCGTTGAAGCTGCTGAAGTTGCTCATGCACGGTGTTGAGCTCCTCGGATTTAATGGCCTCTGAAAGTTTGTACTCCTCGACTTGGGTAGTGAGCTGTGTTAATTGCGCTGCGTGGAGACGACGGTCCTCGACGATCTGATCGGCAGACACAGCAAGATCACGATTAAGCTTGTCGACCTCCTGGCGTAAGGCGATGACGTCCTTGTCCTTGCGCTCGCCCACCTGCTTCCACTTCTCAATTTCTTTGTTAAGGGTCGCAACCTTACCTCGCGACGACGTGGCCGCAAGCTGCTCCCGAAGAGAGGTTACATCTATCGACCATCTCTCGTTGTGCTGCTCGAGCTCGATGACATGCGAAGATGAAACGGACAGGTCCTTCTGGAGCTCCGCGATTTTCGCTTTCCGGTGAGCTAGCTCTTCCGATTTGGCAGCGTCTGACCGCTTCCATTCCTCAAGATCCCTGCTTGCGACAGTGAGATCTTGCGTTGTAGCGCGTAGTTTGGACGATGCAGCGTCATACTCGCCACGAAGCTGCCCAAGCTCCCTCTGAGCCGTCTCAAAACCCTCCGCTTTAACGGCACCCAAGCGTTTCAATTGCTCAACTTCGGACCCGAGAGAAGAGACCTCGCGATCTTTCTCGGCCAACGCCTCCCGGAGTTGGTCTCGTAGAGCACCAAGTTCTTCGTTGCCTTTGCGCTCAGCGGCGATCGTACGATCTCTCTCGTCGATGATGGATACCCTGGACTGCAGTTCGTTGCGTGCCAAGAAGAGTTCTTCAGATCGAACGGAAAGGTCACGCTCAAGGAGCTCGTTGTTTCGGAGCTCAATAGCGATCTGCTGCGTCTTCTCGGCGATTTCGCGAGTAAGTGAGACGATACTGCGATCTTTTTCCTCCTGGAGCGACACTGCCGCCTGTAACTCCATGCGAACAGAACTGAGACCCCTCGAGAGCTCTTCGTAACGTGGCTGAAGGTCGGCCATCTGCGAAGCCGAAGCGGATAGGTCTGAATAGAAATTGTCCAGCTCCTCGACCGAGATGGTAACATGTCCCGTATTTTTGGAGAGCTTGCGCTTCCAATCCTCGATCCGCGTGGTTACAGTGATGAGAGTCGTCGTAATAGTCGTGATAGTCGTCGTGATAGCGGTAGAAGTGTAATCAGTTTCTGCAGACGTAGGATGGGTATCACGGAGAGAAGTGAGCTCGACATGGAGCTGGGCGATCCGGGAAGCGGAAGCGATAACTTTTTGCAAAAGCTCCTCATTTCTCTTTCGAAGCTCTTCAGAAGCGCGTTTGTAATCCTCGCATTCACGGGTCAAAAGAGCAAGTATATGGTCCTTCTCTTCACGATGCAGATGTTCTATCTGTACGATCTTTTCTCGCACAGAAAGCGACGAACTTGATGAAGTCCCGCGACGCCCATCCCCGGCAGCCGCCGAGATACACGACTGTCCGGGTGGAGCCCTCCGAGGAAGGCCTGGTTCTCGATAGAATGATGTTTTCCTCTGTATGCCACCTTGATCAAAGGTCCGTACGACGCGTTGTAGCTGATCAGGAGCACTTTGGAGGGAGATGGTAGATCCGTCTTGCTGGGATAGCACGGTTCTTTTAATGGAAGGTACGGTGGTCGTTTGTTCTTCGCTCCGGGTGGTAGTGGTAACAGAGGTAATGGTATGGTCTACCCTCTCGACCTCGAAATGGGAAAACTCTGAGTGGGCGTCTGAAAAGTCTGCAAACGGAGTGAGACCGCGAATTGACTTGTGTTTGGCGCTCCTACCTGATTCAGGGTCGGAGTGAGTTGTCTCCAATGTCATGGAGAACGTTTGGACACATTGTTCGCCTTCAATCGACTCGGATAGCTACCGGAGAATAGTTCTCATCAGCCAACATCTCACCGAAAGTGCACGTCTCGTTACCTCGCCATTGATCACCTCGGCTTCATCTGTGCTCAAGCCGGCCAATAATGCGGGTCGCAAGGACACCTCCTGTATTGCTATATCGGGGGCATTGGTGAATGTCGGCCGTTCTTCATTTTCTAGTGGTTCTGGCGGACGCTGGAAAAGGAATCAGAAATGTTGTCTATCACGGGGTGTGAACTCGCATACGGGACCCACTTTTCTTGGCAGTCTCAATTCCCCGCTAGGCGCATCGGCCAGGGGCGCCGAAGGAAATAGGGAAGTGAGGCGGAGCATATCCGCAAAAGTAAGGGCACTTGGGGGAATATATGCTTGGAAGGTCTATGTAAGCGGGAGTTTGGTGCGAAAAGAAAAAAAAAAAAAACTATTGTGGGATCAAGCCTTCGAGTGAGTAGAATATATATCACTTTATCCCAGTGAATCTGTGGCGGGAATGTGGGCTGAGGGCTCGGAACGACACCAATCGAAGGGTTCGATGACGCTGGTCCGTCCATCGATATATACACGAGGTCTCATACATGAGGCACTGAACCTCCTGTATGATGTTGATAAAACGTGGACTTAGCAGGATACACTTGGATTATCTGTGAGCACATCCAATGAAAAAAAAAACAGCCAACGATAGCAGAATTGCAAGACGAACCTCTGACGATGACTCTCGTCCCGACATCCTCAGTTATCCCCACTGAGAATGGTACTTGAAAAGTACAAAATGCATCACAATGGATCATCTCTGCCGCCAAAACAGCGAAAGTCTACCATAAAATGGCTCGCGAAACAAGTTGCTGTGTTACTTCCTAAATCATGCGAGCTAGTCGGCGGGGCCAGGAGCCTGGAACCACCATAACCTCGTGTATGCGAGATCCCCGCGTTTGATGGGACAAGGAAGGTAAAAGTGCGGTTGATAGGCGCTGACAAGTACTTACCCCGAACTTAACCCAGGGCTTGTGTTGTCAACGAAAAAGGAAAGCGCTGTTGTGAGTTACAGTTCAATCACTCACTGAACTCTTGTTCAGGAAGCTTGGCCTGTGGCTGTCAAATTGCAATATCCATGGCCCCAAACCACACCCTAGCGCTCAACGGTCGGATTCGTTGAATCTGAAAATAGGATCATGATGATTCTACGGATTAATCTGTACAATAGTAGGCCTCACTGAGATGGTGCAACCACGATACGGTGTTGAGACCCTGAATTTCAGGTTCATTTACTACGCGGGCGCTCGATAACCAAGAACTTAATAATTTGCAGCAATGTTCTGTTCCATTCTCATGTGACGGGCCAGGCTCGACGCTATGCCCACACGTGTATGAAGGGGTCAAACCATCGTCAAGTGGAGCGATTTGATCAATGCGGCAGACCCTGACGCTGGCCGATGGTAAGTTGGATGAATCGTGTTAGCTGACCTTGAAACCTCATGGGATGAGCTGACGTCTTCTCGCTGTCCAAATATGTCCGAACAGCACAGCTGGCTCATATCACAACCAAACACCGTGGGATGCAACGATGGACCACTGGGATATCCGGAGGTAAAGTTGAACCCAGGAATATTTCGTTGTGACGTGCGGGAGCCACCGGACTTTGGGGTGATATTGTGGCAGGATAGAAATCGTCGACAATTCCAAATTTTCACCAATTTCTTGCCGATTTCTGTCCAATAGTTGGCTGAGTTGATTTTCGGTAAAAAGATCCCATCTTCAACGATTATTCACTGGCCAAAATTTCGGCCGATGTATGTGGCTGTACATATTTACCTAATATAGTATACCCCTGCCTGTATGCACAACCCCCCCTCCTCCGTGCGTCGACCGTT
>JBBPMD010000431.1:0-23753 GCA_038090095.1 Zangia roseola
CAATCACCTCAAGGTACATACAAGTGATGCGAGTCCTCCAATCAGTATACTGGCTCGAGCCCGCGGGGTCCCATGGTGTATGGGGACTCGACGATTACAATTTCCTTCCCTTCTTATTTGGTTAGGCGCAGTTGAGAACGAATGCAGGACCTACCGCTAGGCGGGTTCCAGGACACCCATCTCCAAAGGCGATCCATGTTCCTGAGATGGTGGACGAACTCGCGAATGATTACATGTATTTCGCTTGCATCAAATTCTTAAATTCAGTGAGTACTCGACAATCTTGTTCTTGACAATGCAGGAATTGGCGATCTGCTCAGATCAAGACAGCGTCCCTTCGATGGCATTCTCCGATGCTCGACGACATATCAGCCGTATGTGATGACGACCTTTCCCTCGTACCGCTACCCGCTCACGAGCATTGATCCATATTCTCGCAGGTGAAAACCTGGGACAAGGTCAACACGGGCATGATCAAGATGTACAAAGCCGAAGTACTTGGCAAACTGCCTGTTATTCAACATTTCCTCTTTGGTTCCATCCTTCCTTACACTGGAAGACCCGCTCCGCTTTCAGAGTCGTCCGGGCCACATCGTAGTCACTTGCATGAAAGATGGAGTGACTGTTGTGGCATACCTGTACCGAGCGTCTTCGCTGTTGCACAAGAGGAGCGGGGCCAAACTCGGGTGATTGAAGGGCCGGGGATACGACCTGTCCCGTTTGATTAGCGTCGGGAGACACGAACAGGAGAACCCTGGAATTGAGTTGTCAAAGTGGATGTGTAACGTGTAAATGACTTGGCGAAACTAGACATGGCTGATCCGCAACTCTGGCGTTTTCTTGATAGTAACGCGGCCTGTCGTCCTGCTCGCATCCAGGTGCGTATTTTATTAAATCTCCGTTGTTCTCCCATCTGAACTCGAATGTGAGACCGAGACCGGTCATTGACTGGGAGATGAGGCGTTCGACTGTGAGTGAGGTAATATTGCCCGGAGTGATAACATCCCGTCTCCTGGTGGTGCACCCCACTGGACGGTATCGACTGAAATTCTTCCGGAGCCGATCACGTAGCAAGGGACCCCACTGGAAATCATTGAAAAGGAGTACTAGTCCCCAACCAGTGCACATAGGAGTGAATCGCAAAGGTTTCCCTTGGTGACCTCATCGTCGTACTTGACGTCCTTGAGTACTGAAAAGCTGTACCAGTCTGCAACCAGTGCACACGCGACACAGCATGTGAAGCTGGTCACCATAGGAATGATCGCGCCAAGTGCGTCGTAGATTCCGCCCCTTGTAATTTCGTCGTCGTAGTTAACGTCCTTGAGTTCCAGGTATGCGACGTTACTTGGTGCGGTTTCCCTCCCTTCAATCTTCTTCAGCCCCTTTTCGCCCTTTGTCTTCTGCAGTGTGAGGTATCCCAGATGGCCGGTCTGCATCTCTGTTTCGGAGAAGGATGCAACGTACCTGGGTCCCTGCCTACCATCAAGCCCAAACAAGACGGCGGGCCGGTGTCTCGTTCTGTTGCATTTGAGCCCTGTTTATGTGTTCCTCTCCGAGGATTGGAGTCGGGCTCCACATGCCAGTGACTTATATATGTGGACGGATTCCGAGCCTTCTCATCATGGGACCTCCAGCAACTGTAGGTTGCTCTTAGGGAATTAATGGTGCATACCGCTGTACGCCCGAGTCGATCATTTGTCACGGAGACCATGGATGCTGAAGGTTCCCGCCACAGTCTGAATCACGGTGACTGGATGAGGGTGGGGTATAGAAGTCTTCGTGTCTTTACAGCACTATCCCGGCGAACTACACACCATCGAGCACGATACTATCAATAGGACTTTTCAGGCGTACAGGCGCCGAACCACATGTGAACCACACCATGCGGTTCCGGTTGGGGCACATCCCTCTATGTTCAAGCTGATTGTGTTTCATTTCGACCGTACAGACACATCACGGGATGTTAACGATCCAGAAACAGCAGGGAGATTATCCGATAGTACTATGACGTGAAAGACTGAGAAATTGGTGCTACAAAGGTTGTCACATCATGTAAGAATTAGCAAAGGTCCATTACCCACCGCCACTACTGTTATTTGAGTTGTTGTTCATCGTCAATCCGGTGAGGTCGGCATTTATCGCCAGCACGCCACCTTGAAAATTAAAGGTGAATTGAGGAGAGCTCGAATTGGTTGCACTAGTGTTCCCTTGCAGTGGATTGGCGGGACTAGATGGTGTTTGGTCGTCGGCCCAATCGAAAAAGTCATCGGGTAAGTCGTCGGATGTATCTTCGTTGTAATAATCGTCGGGGAGGGTGCTCAATGTACTCTCAGCACTAGTCTCGGCAAGACTCGTTTTCTCGAACGCTTTTTGAGCATATTAGCCTTGGCGAACTTAAACGCCACAGCCCCTTACCATCAGTATCTGCGAACGGATGTTGCGCTGCGTGGAGTATCGTATGGAGAACATCGGTGATTTCTTGGATGGCATCTTCCTCAGCCAGTCCGTCGGGTAGATCGATCGCGATGCCCCCGATGATCGCATCCTCTGGTAACGCGTCTGAAATTTACCAGATGGTGAACGACTCGTCACATTGATATGTTCACAATTCACCATCAAAGACATGCATCTCTACGTTCGGTACAATTTGTACGGGACCGTGCTCTCTTTGTATCGTTTCTGATGTTTCCTGCGTGAGAACCTAAGAGGTTGATACATCGGCATTTGGTGGATGCCTGACCTTGGTCTCGATGTATAGAGCCAATGATGCATCATAGAACATTCGGGCTGCTCGGTAGTTTTTGTACGCTTTGTATGGATTGAGGGTTCTTTTGTTTTTCTGTAGTTTTGCTCTTCTTGCTTTCAGGCTGCCCAAAGCTAAGCACTAGAAGATCAACATGAAAAGGATCGTCACTTACCCTTGGTATTTAATGTTTGTGTTATGAAGAAATTCTTCGCTGGTGGCGAGGTTGCTCCCCAATCGCTTGATGGTTGTGATCTCGTCTAGTGTTGCAGAGAGCAGAAGGCAGCCTTTGGTGAGGCTGTCACTGTCACGATAAGCAAGAGGAAAGACATCTCGCTGGAATCTATTACATCACATGAATCCCCCAAGCCTGGCAGGTGCCAGGTGATAAATGCTCGTTGGGAAAAACATTGGACGAAAGGCAAATGAATTATATGTCATTATAATGTCATTCCTTTTGTGCACCGTCCCTCGGACATTTGCAATCCAATTCCGGGTTGACATAAATTCCAAACGCATTATAAAGCAGTTATTAATTGGACACCATCAGACAGGGAGTGCGAAATAAGTGGCCGTTTTCTCTCTGAATTACAGACCATTATAGAGCACTCCCCATGACTCGATGGATGAGCCAACATTCGGTCAAAGGTGGCCAATCATACCTAATCGGCTCTCTGTAGGGCCTGGCACTCAGCATTTTGAAGGCAAGCGACAGGGTCTTATATAGCACGCCACCTAAGCATCATCTCTCGATAACCTTGACATCTCATGCAAGGTTGGCCTGCCTGCTTATCTAACATCTCACTTGCTGACCAGGCCACTGTGAAGAAACGTCCATGAACGTGGTCATTTGTACTGGTACAATTGCTGTGCGACTCTGAAGTGAATACCAATTGAGATGTGTCCCACGGAACCCTGCCTAAGAAAATCAATCTGTTTATGAAGGGCCAGCTCCTCGTCGTTGTACATATTCCAACCTTTTTAGAACGATGTGTAGCCTACATCACTAACATCCGAGGCAACTCCCTCGTCGTCTTCCTCCGAATCACCATCGGAAACCTGTGCTTCGCTGTCTTCCATGCCATCTTCAACGTCATCGCAATGGGGAACCTGTGCCTCCGCCTGCACATGCGTTGCCTCACTGCTCGATGGCTGCATATTATTGTTCTCCAAGAGATCGTCATCCTCCATGTCCTCAGCTGGCTCTTGGTAAGGCCCCTCAGCAGACCGTGGAACCTCTTGACGATGTCCGATCCCAAATTGGTTGAACCGCGCGTACATGTCCCGGTCGGCAAAACTGCACTCGTCAGGTGACATTCGGGGGTTCAATGGAATGTAGCTTACATGTTAACATAGTAAGCAACATAGTCATCCAGGTCTTTGCTCGCTCGCGCCAGTGACTGACCATGCCGAAGGAGAGAGTCTGTGCGACCCTCGGCAAACACAGGGATTACATGACAGGCTCGAATCACATGCGTTGGATCCAAAAAACCAAAAGCGCCTGGGGAATCCGGTACGAAACCTATCTTTGGGAGGCGGGCCTTCGAAATGCTCCAGCGATGCCCAGGAACGGTCCCCATCCAACGAATCCAAAGGACATCGAATGTATGCTCGTGTCCGTCGTAACGGACATGAAACACAAATGCCGCAATGATCTGTGCGTACCAGAAAGGGTGTGCATTCGATTCCTCCTCACAGGAGTGGAGCATCACCACACCACCCTGACCCAGCCGTAGTGTATCGTACGACCGACGGATGTCATACGTAGTATAGTGCAATCGGAGGCGCTTGGGCATTGAAACCCGGTTGAGTCCGTGGATGAACTGCACAGAGGCACGCTCCTCAGGTGCGAAGGTTATTTCATCACCATCATATTCAAGGTTTCGTAAACGTGCGAGCAGATGAGTTTTGAGCTTCGGAATGAAGTCCTGGCACTATGTCAGAAATAGCACCTGAGGTGGTATGTCATGTACTCACTCTGATGGAGGGATCGCCGGTGTGGTCGGACAGGAACTGCGCCAAATTTACAGTATTCCTCGTGTCGCGAGCAAGATGGTAACGTTCGGAGAGACTTGGCATTTCGCGATCCTCATGTTCAGCCTCTTGAAAGTACAGTGCATTCCGGTCCGTTTCACGCCGCGCGCGCGTGAACTGTCTCTCTTGCTTAGTGATTTGCCTTTGCGGATCTTGTTTGTTTGTGTTCTGGTAAAATTTTTTGAGACGTCGGTGGGCCAGTTCCCCCTGGAAAAGCATGAGGTTTGTTTCCAAAGATTGTGGCTATGCGACATCACGGTCAACTTACTATCTGAGTGGAGTAGGAATCAGTTGTTCCCAGCGTCCGGATGGTATCTATGTAGTGGCCAAGTGCGTGTATCTTGTACGTGGTCAGGTTGAACGTCTTCGGACGTGGTGCACTGCTTGTACTTGGCCTACTAGAACTGGGATCCTTTATCCTGCCCTCGGTCTGCACCTTCAGCTTGGCCTCTGCTTGTCTCTGACGCGCTGCTGTTTCCGAAGGAAGCTCGGAGGTGATGATTGACGAACAGGTATAGTCTTTAAACTTGCGCAGCTGCTGTCCCAGGAGTCGGGTGGCCTGCCCGAGCAAGTCGACAGAATGTTCGGTGTGCAATCACAGCTTCGCAAGAGCATGCCACTGTGCCAGCCGAAATAACAAGACACGAATCACCTCGTCATGTTCGGGGGGAAACAGACCCTCGAACGCTGGCACAGCACACTAGTGAGAGCAGATGCCATGAACTTCAAGATCATGTGTCTGATGGCGTGACTTACCTGCAGCACATTCTCAAAATGCCAGGCGGCACGTTGTTGCATCTCAGAGACATCCGGAGGAAAATGTCTTATGCCCTCCAGGCCAAAGGATGGAATCTCGTAAAACCTACGAGGGAATCAAGTTGACCCTTCAAGCTGTCTGCTACCGCAGTGAATAAGAACACGTACCGTTCATTGAGAAGCGCGATGGCATCTTGGTTGACTGAATGCAGCAAGCGCAATAAGTGTTTGAATACGGACTTGAAGACTCCCAGTTCGAGCTCGTGCAAGAGGTCAACTGTCAAAAATTTATAGACATTGCAACCGAGCGACCCGAGGACTTCAGCGAATGTGTTCTTTAAGTATGATTTAGTACTGTGGTCCTTCTAGATTCCGTGAGGCTACTTACAAACGTAGGTACAAGTGAGAATTCCTTGAGGTAGTGTTCGGGGGTGGTGCCCTTGATCGGAGAGCCCATCTTGAAGATTGCATCACGCGCCGCTTGTATCCGATCTCGAAGGTACTCTCGAAACTTGGTGATCCTCACCGACATGTCCAAGACTAAGCCAAGGCGTCCAAACTCGGTTTGGGGCACAAAACACATGGGACAGGAGCAAATGCCCTTGTCCCGTATGGTAGCCAGAAGGACTCTATGCGGTTGCATTAGTAAAGTCGTGCACACAGAACAGCAACGGAACATGAACTTCTCGGGGTAGTCCGCTGAATATGCAAAAAGGCGGGGGAAAATTCGGCGAAGGACGCCATCATGACATCGAAGCACAATACCATTCTTGTAGGCTTCCTTGAACTCGTCATCCAATAGGATCTTCCAGATTCCGTGGACGAGTTCGCGTTTACGGTGAGTCATAATGTCGGCATAGTTTTTCTTCCGAGTCAGTTGGGAGATGAAGCCGTGTAAGCTTTGTGGCAGCTGCTTGGGTGCGTCAGCATAGCTACTACATAAGCAGAATGATGGGGAACCTGACCTTCGGCATAAGGGCAACGAGGAGGCATGCACCAGGTGTATTTGGCCGCGCTCGAATGTACTTGGACAGGTTGCCAAACGACATGTAGATTGGCCATGCTGTAACGTGGCCAAAGTTCGTCAGGTGTGTGGAATCCGAGGAAAACACGAGGCCTGCAATGACCCGCTCCAGAGTGCATCCATCCGGCCGGCGCTGTTTCTGAACCTCGTTGTGAGCTTTCATCCATGTGTCTGAAGTATAAAGTTCGTCGTATATGCGTTGCTCCTCACCGGAAATTGGAGATCTCCAGATGCGTTTGAATGGTGTGAAGTGGAACCTCTGTGAGCTGGCATCCGCAAAGGCAGCCCGGACCACTGCCATCAAATTGCGATAAAAAAACCCAGGTACATTGAATTCGGCCCCGTTCCCAGCAGGATTCCGTTCCCGCGTCGGGACCGTGATAGTTATTGACGCTTCCTGCCAGCCATCCTTGCGAAAGGGACTCTCTGGGTCAAGATCATTCTCAGAGTTGTCGAAGCGTTTCAGCTCAGCATGGGCGTTGAAACCTTGAAGCTCCGTGGGAGAAAAGTCCTCTGCTGTGAGAACCGTATGGGCCAGGCGGTTCACCTCGGCTGCTGACTTCCTCGGACCTCCCGAGAGCATCCAGTTCATGAGCTGCCATACGGTCATGGATTTCCATGGCCAAGGAGGGAGTGGAGGATCTAATATACCCTTCTGGCCGTCATCGTCTGCGGCGTCTGACCGTTTGTTTGCCAATTCATCGAGGGTCAGGAAGGCGTCTGGATCATGCGAAGGTCGGTGCTGGTATTCCCGAGCGACGCCAAAAATATTGAAGGCTGTACGGAATGAATCGAAGACGTGGAGGATGACACGAGGAAGTCGTGGACCGGGAGGTGGTTCAATTGGGACAGGTGGAGGTGCCTCGGGAATGACGTCCCTAAAACGAGAGGGCAATTGGCGTACCCGAAGAGGGCGGTGTGAGGGATCTGTGGCCTGTAGTTGGACACTCGTAGTGCGTTGCCCTCCCTCCAATGTTGGAGGCCCGAAGCTCTGATCCAAGCGTGACATTGAGGTCGGCTTGCCAAAGATTTCTGTAGTAACACCAGGGCATTCCCCGGTAGAGGCTGATGAGTCCGATGGATGAAGGTCGGTGGGTGGTGTCATAGGATTGCTCGGGTCCACTTGGCAAGCTCTCTTTGCGGACTGGGTGGATGCGTGGGCGCTAGGCCGCTTCAAGTTGGGACGGGGGCGATCAACCAATGTTTGATAGTGTCCACAGGAACGACGGTGGACAGCGACCGCCCGACTGGTGTCAAACACATGCTGGCAAGGACCTGCTCCACAGCGATAACGAGCATTCATCAATGCTACCGCCAGACACAGAAGGAGTGAGAAAGTGTATAAAAAAAGCTTGAGCGCGCGCATGCGATGGTGGCACAGATGACAGGAGGGTGGGGGGGTGATGGTGCCAGTGGGTGAAATTATCTTACCATTTTTCGTAGTAGCCGCCAGCTCCCCATAGTACGGAAACGAGAGCTCGGAAGTAATCGCTCCTTGATTACACGAGATTGAGCCTCACTGTTGCATAGCGAGGGTTGAATACAGCTTAGTGTCAAGACTCATCACTGGAGGACCATAAGCGAAATACAAATAAATGCTTCCATTCAGACATCGCACCGTTGCAATCCCATTGCAGAGCTTGAGCCCTTGCCCGTGCTGGCGCCGCGTTCAAGTTGCACACGGATATCGTCGTCTAGTAGACAGCTATTAAACAAGTGTGAAATGGAGAGAGTTGCAATCTTACAAGCTTGGATGCCAGATTCTCTTGTCGGACAGACAATGTTGAGCTTGTCATCATGTTGGATGGAGTCGCATCTAAGGTTAAGCGTGACTCGTCACGTGTCATGCGTCACACGTCAACGTTGCTTCTCTCCTCCACAGCCACCAAATAGCTAGTACAGCATGTGTCAACAACAGTACATGTTCGTTGCGCAACCAATATTACAAACAAGGACCACACAAATTCGGGTGAGGATGTAAGCAGACTCTTCTCACTGCGGCCTTTTCTCACTACCATCGTCTGATCCGTCTGCAGATTCATCGTCAGACCCACCATCTGACTCGGATCCGTCTCCAGATTCGTCCTCCGAGTCGGACCCACCCAAACTATTAGTGTCGGTCAACCAGTTAACAGTGTCGTGGAACTCTGGCACGGAAAGATCACGTAAGGCTTGCAACGAGGTCTCAGTGGATGCTAGAGTTGCTAGAGTCCCATTTCAGTGGGGAGTTTATGGGAGCAAGGTGCGCAAGAGTACTTACGTTCTGCTGCCACTCGCGATTGAACCAAACGTTCTGCACTCGCCCAGAATGGTCCGCATAGCATATTGTGCCTGAACAGAGCATCGTCCAGGACAAGCACACGGTGATCATTGATCTCTGCGCTCGCGAGAAAATCGGCAACCTCGTGGTCGGAAATATACGCTCTCTTCCATAGGATGAGCACCGTCAAGTTGTCGCGAAGCAGAATGATCTGCAAGAGCTGTGGCAAGGTGCGAATCGTAGACAGAAAGAGTGACAAGTGAGTGACTTGTTCCAGTAGTTGGAGGCCGAGGGAGCCCGCCGCCAGGTCCCAAGTCACCCATGCATTGGTCAGGTGAAGATGCGTGACACGGTGGAAAATGGCGACATCTGGTAAGAAAACGCTATGACCATTGAAGATTGACGACAGATCAACGCAGAGTATCTCGAGGTGCTCAAGGTCGTCAAGAAGCCGCAGGACAGGATTTTGACCAAACAAGTGGCACGGAAAACACATATTGAGAGCCTGGAGGCCGTGACAAATGGCAAGGATAGATGCCGCCGTCTCTACATTGACTGATACGCTCAAGCAGAGTTCCTCCACTGTCGCACGAGCAAACTCTGGCCGAGGGTAGATTGAGACAAGGAACTGCTGCGCCTTTCTGTCTGTCGAGAGACAGACTTTGCGATACAACCCTGGCTCTAGCCTGGGTGGTAAATGTGAGGCAAGTCGGCATCACCGTTATCTGAGTTACGACCACGCACCAGTCTTTGACATGTCTCGCCACCATCAGGCATGTATGGACCATCGGGCGCGGCACAAGCAGGAAGATCATGCGTTCAAGTTCAATGGGGAATTGGCGATGAGGCATTGTGAAGCAGAGGGGACAGTGGTGCGCGGACCCTCCGTTCTACCAGTCTGACCGCGACTCTCACTTTTTGAATTTTTTTTTTGCGCCGGGCCTTGACTCAGATCTGGTCGCATATGCTAAACTCTGGCCTTTCCCCATCTTTCTCCATTTGTGTGACTCAGGCGTTGGCCTATCCAATTTATTCACAGTTCATCCATGGCATCAGATTTCAGATCGTGGCTGACCAGGCAAGCAGGGTAGATGGCGAACATGAGACCCGAGCCATCTGATTCCACTCTTTTTACTCCTACCCCGCTCCATTTATGTGACTCTCGCATCGACCCTTACAATTCATTCGGGGTACGTACATTGATCTATTCATCACAATTGGATTCCCTCATCAGCTAGGCCGGCGAGACAGCGAGTAAGAGATCTGTTCCAGTAGATTTGCTTACGGTCTCCGCAATCACAAGCACGATTACAACACCTTCCTTTTATGTCATGGTGATGGGTTCATGGACACAATACCAGAGACGGGGTTCCAATGGCGGGCGCGAAAGAAAGTAGGTATGACTTTGATCTTGTGACGCTGTCCTGTATGTTATTTGTTTGTCATGGCAACATTGTGTTTCGGTGGTACTATCCCAGTTCACCAACGGAATTTCAGCCTCAGGATTGAATGGGAGGAGTTGATGTGACGGATGATATCACTTCCTGTTTGCCGCCGCACGCATCTGCTACACATGGAATAGTACAGAACATGAAAAATAGTAAAACGCCCGCAACCAGACAGCACTCCAGCCACTGAGATTACTCCTACATCCACCCAAGAGGCCCCTCTGGCGCGTCCACTAGAACTCAGCAGTGGCGAAATTATTCTGTGTGAACATGAGTGCGTGAACAATGTGTCAATGGGATTGCATACCTTAAGAAGGCCTCTACACTCCAAGCATTCCGAGAGACTCTCGCAGTGCTGTTGCACAGCAAGGGCCCTAGCTCGTTCCATGGCACAAAGGAGCTCCTCACAAAACATCCAAACCCAGGCTGGAGGAATGTAGAAGAGGATGCACAGACATTCCGGTGGCGTGAAGTCCAGCCAGTCAATCGTGACGGAATCGATAGATCGGCCACCACACAGCTGCTCAAGTGGCCGTGTGAATTTTGCCTTCCAACCGAACTGAGGTTGGAGTTGTTCGAGTTTGGCGAGCACCTCGCCGAAAGTGGGATATGGTATACATGGGAAGTAATGGCGAGTGCGCCGATGAACAATGGAGAAAGGAAAGTATTCCATCTCAAATGGAATCCTTCGAAGGCTTACACAGTTCATTTATTCCAGCTGTCTCATCAATCCAGTTTAATCGACCTACGTCACTCCAGACTCTCAGATCTAAGGGTCAACGGTGAGCGCATCCTCCCTGAGCATGATGGTATCACCTGCTGCTTAGCAGGAATGGAGATCGAGATGAGTCCGCATCCTCCGCACTCGTGACTTGGACTCGCCTTCAAGTTATGACAGCCCACGCACAAAACCCTCGATGTCGTCACACCCAACCGCCTACGTACGATATTTGAAGATCCAGAAGCAGCGGTGAACTGCAAACCTTAGGTCTGGCAGCCGGCATCACCTCACCGCTCAGCAGAAATACAGCCCTAGTGCGCCTTCCCTATTTTGCTTAGTCTTTTTTTTTGTTTTCAAGGTTGGGCGCAGATGAGATATGCTTGGGCAAACGAGAACCCCGACTCCGAGTCCCTGAGGTCACAGCCTGGGAGGCAGGCCATAAGTAATTGGGCCTTGGCGGAAAGAAGCCTGACCACCATGGCAACCCATTCTGCTGCCGCTACCTCTGAGACTCGTCCTGAGCCTGAGTCGCAATTCGATGATCACTCACAATCAGCGTCTCACTCGGACGCACAGGGAGTCCATGTCCTCCTGAGACTCGTCCTGAGCCTGAGTCGCAATTCGATGATCACTCACAATCAGCGTCTCACTCGGACGCACAGGGAGTCCATGTCCTCCTGAGACGCATCAGCACTCTCGAGATGGAGAACGCGCTGATGCACAGCAAAATGTGCAAGAAACCGTAAGTATTCGTTTACTAGTACATCTAGTGACCATGGCTGATAGATTCCTCGCTGGCAGCATCAAAACCTTATTAAGGGAGGGACGCGCAGTCCGACGCCTGGTATCCCTCACGGAACCTGTGTTCGACATGGTCAACGAAAATGATCGACGCGCGTTCTGCCTTCGCGACAATGAGGTAACCATGGACTCCATAGAGGCAGACTCTACACCCGAGTGAGTCCCCTTATCTTGGTCGAATGCTGAGCTCATGATAACTTCGTAGGCAGAATCGCACCTTCAAGAACTTCCTGAAGCTACAGGCTTCATGTCCGATTGTGGCCCGGTTGTTGTGTGACGGGCAATTTGATGAATATGCCCGCTGGGAGGTGAGTGGGTGGCTTTGAGTAGTACAATTTGTTTCGTTGACATTCATTGAATTGCAGGTACAGGCCGGTGCTGATGGAGCCCGAAGCGACGACACATGCGCCTTGAAAGCCGAAGTCATCCATTGGATCACGGCGACAAACTCAAATCGAGTCGATCCCCCATTATCAGGTCGTGATAAAGATGGACGCGGGATGAATCATTTAGTAACTGGCCGCCTCCTTTGTCCGGTCGACTATGATTGGGCAGATGCTAAGTGAGTCACTCATAGATCACGCCTTGCAAATTACTAACAACATGACCGTGACGGACAGCGTGCGCGTGCGTATCCAAGAGTATGATCCAAACTATCGGGTCACTGCAGACAGCTGGCCCCTATTCCTTTACAAAGACCATGTGTATAACGCTGCCAACCCGTCCCAAGGCCTGTTCCAAAGTGATCTTCTCGTCAAGGTGTGTATGTAAACGCTCGTGGGGGTCGAACATCCATTCTAAACCAAGGACACTGACAGGCTTTCAAACACATTTTCACATCTCCGACTTCTGCGCGTCCCCACGAGGGTCGTCTCCAACCCTCTCAGAGCATGGGCAGGCGTCCACGTAGGCATGTGGCAGAGCTTGTCGGAATGAAGACTGTGCAGCCACGTGCGATAGCTTACATCGTGGTTCAGGTGCGCCCACTCTCATTGCAAAATGCCCGTCTGCTGATCAATAGATAGCTTCGTTTTGCACTGTCAAGTGCCTCATCGTGGATGATGGTGGACGAAGATTTCCACTATGAAATCTTCTACTACCACATTGTTGACTACTTCGAAGCACCAAGCTCGCCTGAGAAGTCGTCTGAAATTAAGGCTCTTCTGCTTTGGTGGAACCGGTGAGCGAGTTTCCACTTCCTTGTTCATTCATCCGAGTCTGATCCTCAGCGACCCCCCACTCCAGCATGGTGTTTGGCCGTCGAAATGTCTCCGAGTATCAACCTCTCCGGACAGAGTCTCTCTCTGTGGCACGTTCACACAAGTAGACCTTCACAGGACCGCTGCGCTGTCGACTCGCAATGTACTACTACAATCTTTGTATATACATAAAGGACGTAGCAATAACACATTCGTCAGATACTAAATCCTGAGCTCAAAAACAACCAACCGCGAGGCGCGCATGTGAGCTACATGAGCGTTGATGGTGCCGTTCCACATCTGGAAAAGAAGGATGATACATGGTCTTTGCTCCAATGCTGCTTTCAGATCTCAAAGTTAGACACAATGACGAAGATGGCCTCTTCTTTAAATCATGGTATCTCACTGGCCAATAAGGGAATTAAGGAAGCAAAGGGGAATATTTGATGCCCTTGGTGGGAATCACTACTCACGAGAATGCTGCCGGTACTGGAGAAAGTTTGAGGATACATCGAAGTCTGGGTAACCAGTAAATTTTCGGTATGAGTTTAGCTCGGTGCCAACTTGGTAAAAATTGGAGAAGAGCAGAACTTGAAACGTGCAATGTCCACGGAAGCGCATGAATCTACGAACAGGGCAGACGGAGCAAAAGTGCACCTCCTGGACCTTCAAGCAACGAAGGCCGCACGAATCTCAACTGCGACCATATCAGTCGCCGTTGGGAACAGCGAGGACCAATAGAATTTCATATAGGGCATTGTCTTTGCATCAGGAGACGCCAAAGGTTGGTTCTTGGAGCAACAAAGGCCGCACGAATCTCAACTGTGATCATATCAGTCGCCATTAGGAATGGCGAGGACCAATAGAATGCCATATAGGGCTTTATTGTTTCATCAGCAGAGGCCAAAGGTTGGTTCTTGGAGCAACGAAGGCCGCATGAATCTCAACTACAACCATAACGGTCACCATTGGGAACAGCGAGGACCAATAGAATGCCATATAGGGCATTATCTTTGCATCGGCAGATGCTTAGGATTTTCTGATTGACAGTCAAGTGTGATGCATTGGTTCTTGGAGCAACGAAGGCCGCATGAATCTCAACTTTGACCATAATGGTTACCATTGGGAACGGCGAGGACCAATAGAATGCCATATAGGGCATTATATTCTGCATCGACAGATTGTGAGCAATTATGAGAATTATCTACATGATTTTCGGTTTATAATGCTTTATAGCTCGCGTGATTTTTCTGTGATGTAGTGTGGCGGTGTGTAACTTGGAATCTTGGATGTTTCGAATGGAATAAAGGCTGTGTTTTCCAGTGGAAGGTTCTATTACTCTGTCACATCATCCGCGTGGTTTGAATCGTGCAAACCAGCTTGGCTTGTTCGACATTTACCATTCGACCCGTTATATAGCTACAACTTTCCCTAGCTCGTTCAACATTCAACTTGCCTTCATATATATCCTCAAGTCTCTCTCAGGCTGTAAGTTACGCACCACGACATCCGATTATCACTGTATCTCACACCATTATCAGCTTTCTAAATGCATATCCCTCTGCAGAAGGATGACTCTCCTCCACTATCTTCAAACAGATCATGTGACTTCTTTCTGGGAAATCCTGCAGTACTAGGTTGTGTAGGCGGAGATAACGCCATATCGGCCATGGCTACTGTGCACATCTACAATAACAAATGTTGGTTGGGCTGGTACAATAACCCTGGATCTTTCTGGATTGCCGGGCAGTTGGGCAAGTTTGCATCATCTGCATCCTATTCAAGCAATTTCGGCTTCGCTCCTTCCGGAAGCATCCACACAGATCCCACAGCTTTATTTAAACTAGACCGTTGCAAGGGTTCCAAGTTCCATGGGGTGCATTCGGGGATCGTTATCGAAGAGACGGGCTACTTGACTGCTCTGTTGATGAAGGAGTGCGTTGCTTTGGATTCGGAGGGGAAAGTGGTTCCAGGGAGGAGGACGCAACCTGTTGGGATTACCATTGTTGATCTTGGGCATGGCCCTGGATCCGAAATACGGTCTACACGTGACAGTGCCTTCGCCCTCCTCTTTGCCAGAATCCCTATTGCCGCAAGCATTGGCACATGTGTACTTTGTGCTCTTCGCGAGGACTGGTATGCTTCATCGCTGATTCTCGTAGGCATCCTCGCAAGCGGTTTATCCTGTCTTGTCCTCGGCTCTGCGGACTTGGTATTCACACACCCTGAGCCTGCCAAACAATCACCAGCTGGTGACGGATTTATCAAATCTGACAAGGACATTATCTTGCTGAAAGGAACAGGAAGTGCAGTTAGTGCCATCACCTGTGGCAAGTTTTCCCTCCGGTTCTCGAGCAAGGGCCACTACAATCTCGTCCGGTGCTGTTCCATTCTCTTCATTATCCAATTCATCGCCCAGCTTCTCCTCATTCCTCAAGCATCCTTGTTTGGCCAGATCATGTTCCTTGTTTCGCTCGGCATCTCTGCACTGTACAGTGCATTGCTCTCCCCGCTGGACAAGGACGAGATTCATCAGAGGATCCTGTTCGAGAGGGTACTCCAGAACCCCACCTTTTCCAAATATATGCTAGGGAATCAGACAGCCGGGATGGTGTTTGTGCTCCTCGTCTTGAGGCCGCAAGAACCGGCAGCACTTCTCAATGAGTTGTTGCCCAACGATACGAAAGTGTGGAGGCAGTGGAAGGCTATGATTTTGGAGCAGCTATGTCGCCCTCAAGATCAGGCTTCCCGGCAGTTTGATTGCAGAGTCAGCGACATGGCTGGATTTACACAGGAGGAGAAGGATTTGTTGAACATTCTGTATGAAGATGCACGGGTGGCATACAGCGGCTACAGTGACTACCTCCGTGTCGAGTCGCTATGATTTACTTACATAATAACAATGACAACCTAGATCATCATTTCGCTCAGCTAATCAGTCTCGTGAACGATAAACGCGCCACGTCGTAAAGCCAGTGGACTCGGGTTGCGTGACTGCAAACGCGCTACAGGCGAGACGATGAGAAACAAACCCGAAATCAAAAACAAAAGGAAACCGCACCTGGCGAGACGATGAGAAGGCTAGGGAGGGAAAGACCAACCCGTACTCCTAACTACTAGTCTCGCCAGGCGGAGAAAGAAAAAAGGAGGTGGCGTGCTGACGAGGGCGAGCGCACAGGAGTTAGCCACTTCGACTGATTAGCATTGTGTAAATAAATAGAGGTACTTTGCTTATATAAGCGTCACGCGCTGTTGGCGTTCACCCCCGTCGTTGTTGCTCAGCTGTTCTCAATGCTCAAGCCCCTGTCTTCATTCCCAGTGTTCGTCTACCTTTCTTGATGACTCATTGATACTACAGCAGTGTGTGAAAACCTTGAGAATGCAGTGTCGAGAAATTGAGTCACGGTGGTCGGACAAAAAAGGAAATCAGTCGAAAGCGTGGGCTGCACGAGCCAGATCATATCTACAATACTACCTCTATCTCACTCACTATGGTCTATCAGCACATCTGTAAAGATACAAAAGAGTTTGCACTTCGCCTCTGGAACCATGGCTGGGACCTTGAAGACGTCTGCGAAGTGACTGGCATATCAAAAGCCAGCTGTTATCGCTGGCGACAGATCTTTCACGAGTATGGCAACGTAAATCGACCACCATCTCCTCTTGTTGGACGTCAACGGACAATTACCCGAGCGATTCTTGGCGCGATTCAGGAGCTTTATCACGATGATGCAGATCTCTTCCTTGATGAAGTCTGTACCTGGCTTGCTATGGTGCACCACATTCAGATCTTGACATCAACACTCTCCCGCAACCTTAGCGATGCTGAACTCACGCACAAGATGCTCCAGAAGCTTGCTTCGGAGCGTAATGAAGTTGATCATGAAGAGTTCAAACGAATGCTTCGAGATGACTTCATAGGCGATGGATCTGAGTTCGTTGTTGTTGATGAAACAAGTAAAAATGACCAAACCTATGCGCGTCATTTTGGAAGAGCTATTCGAGGCGAACATGCACAGATCCATGAGGCTTTCAGGCGTGGAACCTGGTACTCTGTTTGTGCAGCGCTCACGGTTGATGGGTACCTTGCGGCACGAGTGATTGAAGGTTCATATGATGCAGACGAGTTCTATGACTTCATCTCTTGAGAGGTTGTACGTACAAAATCTCTCTCCATGCCTTGAACAGATATATGATTTTTGTACTAGCTTCCATCCATGAATCCATATCCGCAGGAACGGTCAATTCTGGTTCTTGATAACTGCCGGATCCACCATAATCAAGATTTCATTGACCTCGTCGAGGCAGCCGGTAAGTGATGTACACTATCTATTTTTCTGTAAGTGATTGTCGTAGGTTGCCATGTTCTTTTTCTTCCACCCTATTCTCCTGATCTCACGCCCATCAAGGAATCATTCAGTTGTTGTACGTGATTTTTTTGGCATCACCCAGATACTCTTACAATGTATTTGTTTAGATAAGGCTTATATTTGTCGCAATGCACATGAGCTACGATTGCAAGCAGATCCTTCTCAAGCATTACTGGATGCTTTAGGATGTGTTACGGCTGAGAAAGCTCATGGATGGTTCAAGAATGCAGGTTACATTGTACAATGAGTGAATGTATGCGACATGGACTTCGAGAATACATGATTGATGGATGTATGCGACGTGGGCTTCAAAAATATGTAATTAGCGGATGTATGCGATGTAGGTTTCAGGAATACATACTACATGTGCTTACACTTGACCCGTTTTGACCATGTTGCAAAATCTGAAGTGTGCACGAAGAAATGCATCCCAACCCAATACCGAGAATTTTCCCTCGCCTCGCCACACCCTCTCCTCAAGCCTTTCGACACCATGATGCCCAGGATGATATTCAAGAGCCGCAAGCTTTGCTTTGTCAGTATCCAAGATATTGAACATTGCACAAAACTGTGCAAGCGTAACATTGTGCGTCGTTGTGTCACCAGGTGAAGACGTGCCTTGAACTTGATACGGAAAGTTGGGAGCTGGTTGATAGTAGGCTGGACCTGCGTGTGGATATGGTACGGTGGCAGGGGCAGGAGCAGGAGGGGGACCGGGACCATGGCCATATTGTGGGTGATAGTATGGGCCTGGATATCCATAATACGAAGGTGGTGGAGGATATGCTGCAAAGCCTTGGGGCGGTGGTGGATGGTAGCCCGTGGGTCCGTTACCTGTCAATGGCCCGGGCCCAGGCATTGCATCGACAACGCCAGAGCTTTGAGGTGTAGTTGGCACCTTGAGGCGCTTGTCCTCCGCAAAGTGTTGATTGTTTGGAGGAGCGGAAAGCTCTGCCAATCCACCGGCCTATGACAATTTTATCAGTGACACAGAGCAAGGAAATGAATACTTACAATAGCAGTGGCCCAAGACTTGATCCGCAATGAATTCAACTCAATGTAACTACCCGTCGCATCGTTTTTCCAGACCCTTTTGTCCGGAAAAACACTGTATTTCCCAACCGGGTACTCCTTCATTAGCATGGCCTCAGTATCATTGTGTGCTTCGACCATAGCCGACTTGCAATCAGGGATCAGCACAGGGAAGGTTCCATGAACAATGATGTTGTCTTACGATAATGCCCTTCATACCCGATGGGGCTCCTCCAATCGGGCCACGTGCATCACTAGAACCTGGCTTGGATTTGTCATCGTCGTCCTGATTCAACTGTGTGAGCAGACAGCTAGCATATATGCAGCATGAAAAGGCCGTACATTCTCATCCTTTTGTGGCTCCAGCACGTATAGAAAAACGACAACGTCAGTACCAGCACGCTTTGCCTTGACTGCACGCAGGAGTGCTTTGAAACCCAATTCATCAGTGATCTGCTTGCCAACATGATTTTGGGGGGTGCCGTCAAACTTCCACTCAAACTTCGATACCAGAAGGTCTTGAATTGAATCGTACTTGAGAAGTTTTGCTGTCTTGATCTTGAATCTCGCAAAGGAGTCACTTGTGTTGAAGAGCATTGGGCCCTTCCCCTCGGATGTCGTTGTCACCGGCTTGGAAACTCGCTTCTTTCCAGTCTCTTGAATCAGAACGGTCTTATGAACCCGAACGTACACACTAAAGTCACGGGGTTTTTCGTCCTCGGGCGCTTCATCGTCTACTGCACCAGTCTTCATCGTGCTCGTCTTGGGTTTCTTTGACTTTGGTTTGACATCCGGGTCAGGATCATTTGCTCTGCTCTCGGGCTCCGTCCGCTTGTTGACGAAGGTCGAGGGAGTGCGTGTTATGAACTGAGTTTCGTCTGAAGAGAGAGATATCATCATTAGCACCTAAAGAAATATCATGTTGTTGGACTCACTGCGTGGGTTGTCAGTCGTAGTACTTCTGTGAGCGACAGGCACGGCCGTCAGCTTCAAGTCTAAGATGGCCGGCTCAGGCTGATTTCGTCGGTCAAACCTACCGGTCAATGCCAGACATGAATTTATAGCAAAATACGTACCATGATGACCTCTGTATCATCTGTGATGTTGGCGGTGCTTCGGGAGGGCGTGGGGGGTGCATCCGACAGCGGAGAGCTTCCTTGTCGCACAGTGCTAGGTTCATTCAGGCCTAGTACAGCACTCGCACTCGCTGCAGACCTTCGACTCAGTGCAGGAAGCTTGATTGAAAGTTTCTGCTGGTTATCACCAACATCTTTGACAGGTTTTTGGGTCCTTTTAGTGCGCTTGGGCTTTGGCATCATGGTAGAAGGATTGTATTGTAGATATGATCTGGCTCGCGCTCCCAGTCGTTGATTTCCTTTTTTGTCCGACCACCGCGACTCAATTTCTCGACATCGCATTCTCAAGGTTTTCACACACTGCTGTAACTTGTTGGTGATAGCCATTTTCGTCGCTCGGACCTAGGCTGTTCGTGTTTCGAACCAATCCCCACCCAATATGACGAGTTAGCACTACTTTTTGTCTTGTATTTAATCATCTGAATTCGTGGATATTTACAGGCGAAACACTTTTATGTGCCCTGATCGGCGACGAAATGACAGGTGTTGCAAGTCGCCGTAACACTTTCTTATTCCTGGCTTTGGAACATCGCCTGCCCCAAGGTGTTCACCCTTCCGCTTTCAAGTTCTACCGGATGCGAAATCCAGTGCCAACTGGTGACCCAGATGATCTCGATCTGACACCAATCCTGGAGGCATGTGCGGCCGAGGACAACAGAATTCCCATCCACCCCTACAGAACCCTGGTTGGCGACTTAGCAAAAGAGCTTTCCCCCAAGTATATCTACGTAGTTGTGGACGTTCCTAGTGGTCAGTACAACCGATCGTTCTTATTTCAGACCGTCTGACAAAAATCCAGTGCCCAGAAAACGTACCGCCGAAGGGGATGCCACTCTCCATTGGGTCAAACATGCAAAACTCGGCACGATCGCCCCATCCAGCATAGATGTTCCGACGTATAGGTCATTACAACGGGACCCCAACGAACGCCTGCTCGATGATCGCGCCGTCTCAGGGGTTGTCGGAGGCACAGATCTTGATGAGCGTGTCCCACCAATATCACTGGTCTACCAACCGTTTGGCAGCTTTCTTGATATTTACCTCAATACAGGCCGCGAAGTAAATGGTGCCCTGAAGAGGCAAGTTGACAAATTTGCAGATGAAATGACCAAGATCCAAGTCGATGAAGATGTACGACGGGACAGAGCTCTTGCTCACCTCAACATCATATTTCAGGGAGCTCTTGGTGTAGGTCTCCCGGAAATCGCTGCCGCTAGCATCGGCAAATATAGGACTGACGGGCACGTTGTTGGCCTTCATAACATGCCGATTCTCTTGGTGGAGCTGAAAAGTGAGGAGGCAGGCATAAAGAGCATTCCAATTGCTGAGCTATCTGCTTATTACCACCAGCTCATCTGCAGAGTCGATGAAGAATATTTGTTGTGTTCGAGGATGCCGGCCCTTGGTCTAACTATTGTGGGCAAGTTCATGTTTATTCCCGAGCGCGTCATGATACTTATCGACTTGTATCAGGCCCTATGATAACATTTTACGCTCTAGCCTTCGTCGGCCGAGTCCACTACACAGAAATTGCCTTCACCTTATCGTGTCGCCATCGTGCCGTTAATGGAAATGCTCGAAAGCAAATGTACAATGCATTTGCAGCTGCTGTTGATCTTATCCGTTCCATCACTCAAAATGCCGCTTCGACCCTGCCCTTGCCTCGCCTGAAGAACGCCATGTACCCAGCAGTCACGGAACTGCCATCCTGTGGAGATTCTAGTGTTTCGATCAAATTCGAAATCGTCGGGACTATCTCCATCCCAGGTCGCCATATCTATTCTGCAAGGTCTGCTGATGGGACTATGCTCGTCATCAAGTTCACTCGTTCCTACTCCATCGATTTACACAAGCACTGTTCTGATCAAGGTCATGCGCCCACACTCCGTGGTTATGGGAAAGCTACCAGGGAATATCCTTGGCATCGCCATGGATCTTGTCCCTAACGTGAAACCCTTGGACCCAGAGGGTTCCCTCGATGACAGGAAGAATTGGGCGGATCAGCTGACGGGTCTCGTAAGGTCTTTTCATGCCATTGGGTATGTTCATGGGGATCTTCGACATCCCAATATATTCGTCGGTGACGACAACCGGGTCACGCTGATTGACTATGATTGGGGAGGGAAGGAAGGAGAGGTGTTTTACCCACATGGCGATCTGAATTGGCAGCTTACAGAGCATCCCAATCGAAGTGATCCACAGATCACAAAAGATGATGATGAACGAGTGTTGGCCATCACGTTGAAAGAGATTGGAATTGAAGCATACAAGTGAACTGTAACATGCCAGCGAGATGTAACTAGTAGCTAGCAATACTAAAAGTACAAATGCTCCTCTTGTTGCGAGTCGCCGACGGTTACCAAATTAGGTTGCTCGTCGGGCGAATCCAATTTGAAACTGGGGCACAAACGTCCGGCTTTCCATATTCAAGTGCTGTGACTGGAAATACTTGAACGAACAAGGTCTACGTCTTCGATCGTACCATCGTGCTCTTCGACAATCGTTTCACCACGACGGATATCGCCATCCTCACGAACGCCAGACGTCTTACATAATATTACCACCTACATTCGAAAGCAGACCAGCAGATCCTGAATATCATGAAAGAAAAGGGACGCGACAGCGAGGATGACGAGTGTCCGAGTTGAGCGTCGAAACAGATTGTACAAGGTCGCAATTAGTGTATGAATCAACCTGGAGGATACCAATCTTCCGGATCAACGCGTATACATCGTCTCAAACGCCGCAGTGATGACCGTCACGTTGAGTAAGATGCCGAAGAAGATGATTGATAGATTGATGAGGTCGGCCTACTCGACGAACTGCTCAATCAGTGATACTTGAGGCGGAGTACCCACAGTTTCCACGAGAGTTGATTACATAAATAATGATGGATCATTCTGGGTCAAAGCATCTACTACTTGTCTTCGCGTCATTAAGTGACGAAGGCGCGACTGGCCAGGATATAATTTACACATGGAGGCTGAGAAAAAAAATCCAACATTGCATGAACGATCACAACGAATCAACTCGGAGATAGTCCCTATACCCATCGTACGCCGCCCGCGCATCCTCGTAGAGGCAATCCAATAAATCCTTCTCCTGCTGCGTAAATCCGCTCAGGTCCCCGACCTTGCGTCCAAACTGGGAGGACTGAGAGTTGGGCTGACGCAGCCAATCCAAGACCGTCGCTTTCCACTGCTTCCACACCTTGGTATCGTTGGGCAATAATTCGTTCAAAAGCGCCGTCGGGTCCTGTAGTTTCAACACGAGGAGTATGAATACCACAGCCGTCGTGCGGGTCCCCAGGGTATACTTGATCAGCGTCGGGTTCTGGAATACCCGCTCGAACAGGAGTCTCTGGTGGATCTTCTCCTTGTCCAGCGAGGAGAGCCACGCGTTGTAAAGCGCAGAAACACCAAGCGAGACGAGAAACATGACCTGACCGAACAGCGACGCTTGCGGGGTGAGGAGAAGTTGGGTGATACATTGGATGATGAAGAGGGAGGAGCACCATCGCACGAGATTGTAGTGGCCCTCGCTCAAGAAACGGAGGGAAAAGTTGCCACGGGTGATCGAATTGACTGCGCCCTCTGTCCCTTTCAACAAAACAATGCCCTTGTCCGATGCAAGAATACCGTCACCAGGAGGTGAGCCTTTGGCAGGTTCGGGATGCAAGAACAGAAGGTCTGCCGAGCCGAGGACAAAACCTGATAGACCACTGGCGAGGATGCCTACGAGAATCAACAATGCTGCATATCAGTCCCCGTGTACCGCACAGACCGCAAACGTGCCGACGCTCATGGCGATAGGGAAGCTGGCGAAGAGGAGAGTGGAAGCATTCGCCCGTGCGGGTCGCATCTCGGAGGCAGGAGCCTGTCCAAGATCGACGACGGTAATCCTCACTGGTTGCGTCCTCCTCCCAGCAACCACCTTCCCTTCCGAATCCCAAGCCGTGCACGCTTTTATCAACAGTGACGCCAAGTAGCCTGTTTCCTCGATGACGGTCCCCGAGTGTGCGGCACGGAACCTAGGTCCCTTGACACTGTCTAGATTAAACAAAGCGGTGGGGTCCGTGTGGACGCCTTGGGAAATTGACTTTGAGGAAAGGTTGCCAGAGTTCGATTTTGCAAGCGAGTGGAGTCGCTCGGCTATCTGGAACGACCCCGGATTATTGTGCCAGCCCAACCAACGCCTCTTCCCGTAGATATGGACTGCAGCCATAGCGG